>RJVU01007700.1:2399112-2443986 GCA_003731715.1 Anabarilius grahami | reverse complement strand
GTTTTTTTGGCGCACCAAAAATATTCTCGTCGCTTTATAATATTAATATTGAACCACTGTACTCACATGAACTGATTTAAATATGTTTTTAGTACATTAATGGATCTTGAGAGAGGAAATGTCATTGCTGGCTATGCAGGCCTTATGGAGCCATCGGATTTCAACTAAAATATCTTAATTTGTGTTCTGAAGATGAACGAAGGTCTTACGGGTGTGGAACGACATGAGGGTGAGTAATAAATGACAGAATTTTCATTTTTGGGTGAACTAACCCTCATGCTAACAACATGTTTCTTACCAACATGTTAAAAATGATAGTAATGTGATAATCATGCTAGCAAACAAGCTAATAATAACAACATGTTAAAACACTAGCTGAGTCTCATTTCGAAGGCTGCGTCCTCCGGAGGTCACATTTGAAGGCTGCATACATCATCAAGGATGTCTTATTTAAGAAAATTAACCGTTAAAAAAAATTGATTGTTTTTCATGGTGAATTGACTATATGCACGGTTACTTCTTGGTTGCCGTTAAGCCAGCTCGGGCGTTTCCGGTGAACTGTTAGCTGTTCTTTCTGTAGTCGCTGTACATCGACACAAAACCATCAATGCTTGACTTTTCAGTGTTGTATGCATATTTTAATGCAGTTATCACATTTACCTAATTTGCCAATAAACCAGTTTTATTGATTGCAATGAAGACGAAGCTATTGGAACGTTTAAAAACGTTGTGTCTGTAATTAGACACGCAATTTATTTCCCAGCACTTCAAATGTTATTTTTAATGTGATGACCACAAAAATTATTTGATCATCCTTCTGAGATTGTCTCCACTGTAAAACAGAATGTTTACAAATTTAGGAAATTCAAAATTAGACACTTATTTAAAAATAAAAAAGACAATAATTACCACTTTAACCAGCAGGTGGCGGCAAAGTAGCATTTCTTTGTGCATATATCAGCCATTTCCTCTAATCGTTTTTCACTTCGTTTTTGACTAAATATTAAACATTATAAGATAACTAGGTTTAAAAATACATTTTGTCAATGTGAAGTATGAAATACTCAAAAAATCTCATGAAAAACAATAACTTTTCATGTGAATTACACAGAAAGCGAGCGCCGCGCTCCCTTTATAATCACTGCAGCTGTCAGTCAGTGCAGTGGAAGCTCAGTCAATGAATCTAGAAGTGCACAATATTTAATTTTTGACACTTTTTTCAAACGAAAGTGTGAAAACTGATGGTCGAATTGAATTTAGCCGAGGAGGAACACTCCTGACGTACGTCTTTATTTTTATGTCGTCTTACGTTTGAATAACTAAATTAATGCTATACCTGACTATTTAAGTGACTATATTCTGATTATAAACTAAGTATTACACTACTGAAGCTCATCACACCAGCACATGACTCTCACCGGAAGTTTTCCAGCAGGCTTATATTATTGCGGAAGTTCTAAAGAACGCTCCGTGCATATAGTCAATGCTAAAATACTGCAATTTCTTTCTACTTTGCAATCTAATTACTTTTCTCAAATGAGACCACCTCGATGACGTGTGCAGCCTTCAAATGCGACCTCCGGAGGACGCAGCCCTCGAAATGAGACGCAGCTACTAACGCTGCCTTCACACGTGATCGGAAATTTGATAATTCGCACTTCTGAAGTCGTGATTATGAGCTCATCGCATTCAAGTTTCGAAATGTGAGGGCGTTCATGTGCAATTTTTTCCTAGGAAACTCTTATTTAAGATAATTCAGAGAGCATGTGAAGGCAGCATAACAATGTGTTAAAACCGGGTGTGCCTCATACGTCCTGAAAAGTGAAGCTGCGGGCTCTTTGATCGCCCCCTGGTGGCTGGATGCAGTACAGGTCATAAACCTCACCCTCTCCATGCAAACAAACAGGAATTAGTCAAAATAAAAAAATAAATTACGCTTCAAATACAAATTTTCCGAAAGATGGTTTTGGTCATTTAAGGTAGTCGTTATCACGCTGATATATTTTCAATTGTTCGTTTTTGACAGTTATGATTCACAGTTGATTGACAGCTTCTCCGAGGACTGTCGGGGCTTCGAGGGGAGATTGAAGATATATAACTAACTATTAATTTTCAATTTCTGTGTTATTTCACACTGACAAAATGAGCTGTTCAGCAGTAAACTGTACTAACTGACCTACAGGATCTGACGGATATCTGAGCTTTTCTCGGTAACGTTAAATGCGGGCTTTACATTCTGTTCATTACAGTCTATGGTTAAAACATGTTAGCAATGTGTTAAATCATGCTAGTAAAATTTTTTTGACTTTCTCAGAGTAAAACCTTTAAACTTCAAGCTTTTCAAAGTTATTTGAACCTTTCAGACCTGGCTTTGTCAAGCCAACAGCAAAGTTTGTCATCAATTATTAGTTATTTTTAGTTACTTTGTGTCTTATACACACTGATTGTCAACAACTCTTATGTAAGCCTTTATTTCTCCTCGCTCTCTCAGATTCATGTCACCCAATTAAAGAATCAGATCCCGTCTCCAGCAGCCCAACACCGGTGACAGTGAGCAGCGGTGAGTGAATGATCGGCATGTTATACCAACATCACCTTGAAACTTAGTTGCATGTCAGCCATATTTCATTTGATTTCAGCTGAACAGCCGTGGATTGTTGAGGATCTGCTTGATGAAGACAGTCACACGGACAAAGTGCCATTACAGAAACTTCAGCAGCTCGGTATGAAATGATACCAGTCTTCTATTCTGTTTCTGTGAGAGCAGCTTTACAGATGTTTCTCATTCACGCAGGAGACTCAGAGGCGCTGGAGGGTCTGTTGAGGAATCCTCATCTCCGGCAGTTAATGATGTCGGTGGACTCGGCTGAAAATAAAGCCAAAGCCATGAAAGACGCCATGCAGGAGCCGCTGTTCGTGGAGCTTGCTGATCAGTGCTTAAAAATCATTGAACCTACAGAAACGGAGAATGACGACGATGACGAATACTGATTTTACTGAACTGCCACATATGGACGGATTCCTAATGAACACAGACTGAAACTCACGCATCAGATCAGTCCAGCACTGACTGCGCTTGGGTTTTGTGCACAAATGTTGATGTAATAATGTACTAAACAAACTATCGTTCGAGTAATGACAGCATTCACAAAACTCTGTTCTTCAGAGGTTTAAACAGAAACAACGGAGTAATTTAGACTCATGTCTGGCAAATAAACTAAAACAGCTCTCGTTTACATCTCGCAATTCTGACTTTTCTTGCAATTACGAGTTTATCTCTCGCAATTCTGACTTTTCTTGCAATTACGAGTTTACATCTCGCAATTCTGACTTTTTTTCTCGCAATTACAAGTTTCTCGCAATTCTGACTTTTTTTCTCAGTTACGAGTTTCTCGCAATTCTGACTTTTTTCTCGCAATTACGAGTTTATCTCTCGCAATTCTGACTTTTTTTCTCGCAATTACGAGTTTATCTCTCGCAATTCTGACTTTTTTTCTCGCATTTACGAGTTTATATCTCGCAATTCTGACTTTTTTTCTCAGTTACGAGTTTCTCGCAATTCTGACATTTTTCTTGCAATTACGAGTTTATCTCTCGCAATTCTGACTTTTTTTCTTGCAATTACGAGTTTATCTCTCGCAATTCTGACTTTTTTTCTCGCAATTACGAGTTTATCTCTCGCAATTCTGACTTTTTTTCTCGCAATTACAATTTATCTCGCAATTCTGACTTCTTGCAATTGTGAGTTTATATCTCCAAATACTGACTTTTTTTTCGCAATTGCAAGTTTATATCTTGTAATTCTGTTGTTCTGAGAAAAAAAATCTGAATTGCAAGATGTAAACTTAGAATTGCGAGGGGAAAAAAGTAAGAATTGTGTGAAAGTCAACTACCTTTTTGTTTTTATTACTATTTAGTGGTGGAAACAAGCTTCCATAGTTTGGAAGAAATAGTTGCCTTAGAAATAGTTGCCGTAGCCACTAGCTGAAATAAGTTTTGTTATTTAAGTAACAAAATTGTTTTTGTGGTTTTAGTTAACTATAATAACCCTGGCACTATACTGTTCTTGTTTCTCCTCCCTCTGACCAATTAGTATAGTTAAAGTACCTTTAACATGATACTTTTTAGCAAGTTTCTATACAATTATCATAAAAACTACCTTTATCAGACTATAACACATGCATCGATTCAGTCCAGCAGTGACTGCGCTTGGGTTTTGTGCACAAATGTTGATGTAATAATGTACTAAACAAACTTCTTTTGAATACAATCTATCATTAGAGTAATGACAGCATTCACAAAACTCTTTGTTCTTCAGAGGCTTAAACAGAAACTGAGTAATTTAGACTCATGTCTGGCAAATAAACTAAAACAGCTCTCAGCCTTTGTAGCATTTAGTATTTAGAAATGTTTGTTGAATATGCATGTTTTCTTACTGAGCCTTTGTGTTGTCACACACAATATTACAGCCGGTAGTTACACACCATCATGCCTTTTATAATTCTCCCCAACTACAGAACGTGTAAAAAGAAACCAAAAACAGAACATCTTTAATGATTTTTATTTCAATTTCAAAGTTTGTAGAACCACATGTTGTACCTGAGCACAAACAAAAAAGATATGTTGAGTAATGCCCTGAGATTAGACATCTACAGAAATATTATGTTTGGTCATAAATACACTTTTTGCACATGCAATTAAATGTTTCATAATCAAAAACACCTTGTAGCCCTGATTTAAAGAGGAATGTTGTGCATGAACAGTCGGTGTCTGAAAATACATTTCAATCTAAAGCGGTAAAAAGTAATTGACAAAATTGAGTAGTACAGAACATATGGAAATAATACAATAATTCAGATTGCTTTGGTAAGAGCATCAACAGCAATGCCAAAACTACAACTTTTCCCAGTATTTTATCATGTAGTGTTTCATGTCTTACATTGTGCAATGAATAAAGTTAATGAATAGAAAAAGATACCAAGCAAAATGTGCAAAACCTGTAACAATAATAATAGTCTTTATCAATACTATATTCTCCATTATCTCTCAGATATTCTATTCTATTTTAAATCATTAATATCATTGTAACATGTTTTCAAGGGGCTATATGAAGAACTCATTATTAGCGACACCTGTGGCCGTTAAGTGAACTGCAGCCAGTGACTTATTGCTTGTGCACACCAAAAAAAAGTCAAAATAAATGCTACAAAGGTATCATCGCGCTGTCGGGCCGAAACCTTATATCTCTATATTTCGTCATTGTTTTATAAAATTAATGCTACTACTGGTGATCCTTTACATTTGTATGTGTTTTTTACAAATATTTAACCAATAAAAAGCATTTAAAAGAGGTTGTGACTAAACCTCGTAACTCCATTGGCTCCTCAAACTGTCAGTCAAACCACACAACTCCACCCCGCCTCCATTTCGAATGTGCCGCGCGCAGTTTGGAGTCGGACATCTTTGCTTGTTTGCGATGCAAGGGCAAATAAAGAACTGATGTTTTTATGTAAGCACAGCGTTTTCTTTACTCAATAAAAACTATGTCCATGAGGACTAACGTTTTTTTTTGTATTTGAAGAGCGGAGAATAGTCTTATAGTCTCTAGTTGAACCATACTGTTTTAAATATCCTGTGCTTCATCTTTTGTGTATCATGAGATTTCAACAAGATGACTGTTGAGTGCCCATAAACTACAATAAACTTTATATCCATCTGCCTCAGATGCAGCTGTTTCAGTGACAGGCAAAATCTGTCATTCACTGGTAAAAAAAAAAACCCCTCATAACTCAATTTGAGCCTGATTTTCATAAAATGTAAAAATTATAATGACACATGCACATTTAATTAAATACGAGTTTTCCGCCCGACAGCGACGATATATAAATTTGTTTTATCATCACCAACATCATACTATGACCTTGTTGTGTTCCTAACTTCCTACCTGACTTAAGCCCAAGTTTCACATGCAAGTACTACTTTTAAAATAATATCTAGTTTTTATATGCCATTTGAAGCAATGCATGTTTGTGCAATTTTTTGTATAGTGGTGTGCCTGGGGATTTTAGGTTGGGAAACACTGCTATAGACTATATAGATCAGACCATGTGAGACTATAGTTTGAATGAATACCTGTCCTTTGCACGACACATTGACATTACAGTACAGAACGGCTCTTTTAGCATTTTATCCTGAACATTGTATAAGCATTCGTTTCATGTCAATGACACATCCTTTGATTTTCCCGGCAAAAACGTCCTTCACATAAAAATCAGTCTACAGGCTTTCATAGACAACCTAGGAAGTCTGGGAAAGTCTCATTTAAGTTTCGTTACAAGCTGTTCACACATTGACAATAAAAAGAAAAATGATTAATACATGAAAATTCTTACATATAGCCCCTTTAAAGCCTGTTATTTTATGAGTTTGTACACTGATATTAATACAAATCAAATTAAATACCCGAATTTGGGATATATCAGCAGCACATTCTTATCTATAAATATCACTTTCAAGCTGTGCAAGAAACATTATTTAAATCATAACAGAAAATACTAGTATAAAATGGAAGCTCTGTTGTATAAATAGTTATAAAACGCTATACAGGAGAATTAAAAGGCACTTGTGCTTCATGCTGAGAGTAAATACAACTAAACACTGAATTGCACTAACAATAAGGCAGCTAAATGTTTAATATCACTTAATGTAGTGTATTTCAAAGGTGCATTGATTGCGTGAAAGCTTTTAACAGTGATGTCAGGTTCTCTCCAGCAAGATCTGGTTGAATCCGGTCACCACATCCGTGTTGTGCACTGGGTGTCTGTCAGCATAGAGCAGTGGAGATCTCTGCAGATGCATCTTAATGGACCCCTGTCAAAACAAACAGGGTTGCATAATCAGACAAAGCAATTAAAGCAATTTTTCAGGTCATTTCAAGATTCATGCATAAAAATCTAAATATCGTAGTTCCTTGCACTTAAAGTGTACGATTTACCAAGAAAATGTTTGTTTTTGTAATCTCACAATAAAATGTTGTAACTTAATCCACCTCTGAGTAAACCTGATTTACAAACAGCGCAATTGGGCTAAGCACCGAAGGTTTGATGGCATCTATTGTATCCGTTGGTGTTCTTATTCTTCTTCCACTCTGGGAGTCTATGGC
The DNA here is from genome assembly GCA_003731715.1 of Anabarilius grahami. NCBI lineage: Eukaryota > Metazoa > Chordata > Actinopteri > Cypriniformes > Xenocyprididae > Anabarilius > Anabarilius grahami. The sequence goes on along the minus strand of RJVU01007700.1, from coordinate 2,436,824 downwards.
AGCCCATAGAACTGCTTGCAGTAAAGTTATGAAATTTGGCACACTGATAGAGGACAGTCCCAACATTAACTACAGCAAATGTTGTGTCTCTAAAATCAAACTCTCTAGCGCCACCACTTGTCCAAATTTTCACTCGTTTATGCTACTAACTTTTGAACCATAAGGGTTAGAAACAAAATCATGAAACTTTAACTGCCAAATTTTCCCACAAAAAAAACCCTACTTTTTCAAACTTCTCCTGGACGGTTGCTCCAATTTTCATGAAAATCAAATAAGATCATCTTCAGACTATGCTGGCAAAAGGTTATCAAAAGCTTTTTGATTAAAATAACCATTCTCGAATAACGCGCAAACTTTTTGAACTCACTTGCACCTTGCACTTTATTGCACCATGCAATTGACTAAATAAAGTTTGTATTTTCCTAGACTTCAGTCTTTTTTGGATTCAGTGTGCGGCCAGCCATTTTTTCTGTTTTGCTCAAGTGTATCTTTCTGGTTCTACGCACCTGAAGGAAAAGATAATTTTTCCAACTGAGAGCGTGTTATTCGAACTTTCTTCGAATAACACGCAAACAACTTTGAAGAAGAGCATGCCAAATTGGGCGTGAGGTTCTATCTCCGCAATGCTTTAGGGTATTCTGAACAAAATTGGTACATGTCATCACAAGCATGACCTGAGGCTACATGCTGCATTTCAGCACAGCGCCACCTACTGGTCCAGAGAAAAATGGCTATTTTTTCTTATAACTTATGACCAAAAAATATAAAACTGGTCTTGTTAAATTCAGGGCAGCATGCCGAGTTGAATGATATCCAATTTTACCATATCGGCCATTTTGTATTTTGTAGCAAAATGCTGTATTTTTTTTAAAGCATTGGCATATTATTACGAAACTGGAGCCTGTGAAGTTTCGAGACAGTGCCACCAAGTGGTGAAATCAAATGTTCATATGCTCATAACTTTTGATGTGGTTGACTTATTTTCATGGGAGTCATCTCCTTAGATTCCTGAATCCTTGCAGAGTTCAGAGTGCTAAGTTTCGTCTTATGGTTTGTGCAACGTTGTGATTTAGTGTTAAAAGAACGTTCCCGAATATCTTCGAAACTGTTAGTCCGATCGAGACAAAACCAATGTAGGAAATTTGGAAACATAGGATGTTGGCTACATGTTAAAGCCCAAATGCCAAAATGTTGATAGTAAGTGGCAAAAAAATGCAATCAAATTCATGCATGGGTCATTTTTTTATGTACTCATACATATACGTGTCTATAACTCCTAAACGAAATTAGATATTTTCACCAAATTTGACATTTATGGGCACATTCTGAGGACACAAAAAAAAAGTGGTGGGACTGTGCCTGTTGGTGGCGCTATAACTGAACAAAATATTAAAAGGGTTAGTTCACCCAAAAATGAAAATAATGTCATTTAATCGAATCAGTGACTCGGAGCGCCAAAGTCACGTGATTTCAGCAGTTTAGCCGTTTGACAGGAGATCCGAATCACTGATTCGATTCATAAAGCTCAGTGTTTTGAAATCGGCCCATCACTATATTGCTCGCCATATAGTCATTGCTATTCACTCGCATGAACTGATTTAAATATGTTTTTAGGACCTTTATGGATCTTGAGAGAGGAAATGTCATTGCTTTGAATGCAGGCCTCACTGAGCCATCTGATTCAATCAAAAATATCTTAATTTGTGTTCCAAAGATGAACAAAGGCCTTACGGGTGTAGAATGACATGTGGGTGAGTAATTCATGACATTATTTTCATTTTTGGGTGAACTAACCCTTTAAATTGCCACTAACTACTAGCCTGGATGCCAGCCGAACTTAGCCCCCCCCCACAACATTTTTAGGTCGGGGAAGTTCGGTCTGGACTCGATCCGTAGAGGAGTAATTATGCCCGAACAGAAACTGTTCGGACCAATCACATTGTCAGGGCGATGATTGACAGATTATCACCAGAAACGTAATCAGCCACGTCATCAAAGAGCTCTTGGGTTGAATTAGTTTACAACAATGATGGCTGGTGTTGAAGAACTGAGATGTGTAGATTCCGCCATTGCGTCCGTTATAGAAGATATCGACAGCGCATTCATTTTAAAAGATTTTAAAATTCTTTTTACAACACCGGTAAAGATTGTTTACGCTCATCTTCTACTAGTTCCAGCATGTGTGCAGTTGAGTTCTGTTGACAACTATGCGTCGCTCAACACACGTCACTTACTCTGTAGCTCTGATTGGTTGTAGGTCTATCCAATTGAGGTCTTTCCTGGATCGGTTGAAATACGCCCCATAATCAAAGCCCAATGGAGCAGTATCAGACTCATATTCTGACTAGAATTGAGTATGACCACGTCAGGCTAACTAACTACAATAAAGTATATGAAATAAAATGTTATATTTTACTGATATTTTACTTCTAGCTTGCTTCTTTGTGCCTGGCCCCTTTATGGCTTTTGCAGCTATATTTGTTAACTACAACTATTAAATTGTTTTCGGTAATCTCAGTTAACTAGTATATTGGAAATCTTACCCGTGGCTGAGCTCTGATAGACGCCACACCCTGGTCAAACTGGTTGGTCTCTACTTTGTATTCACCGTGTCTGAACGGGATCTTCAGACAGGCCATCATGGACATGATCCGCTGGAAACCAGAGGCAGTCAGAGACACAGTGATGGAGGGAGCAGAGGCTATCGCCAGCCCGATGGGCCACGCTCTGACCATGACAGGCTCCTGGATGCTGGAGAGCTGCACGGAGCCTCTTTCCCTCAGCAGAGGATCCAGCTTCGGCAACACAGATGATTCTTCCTCCATAAAATCCTCAGCATCATCCAGTTCTGCCTCAGCTAATGCATCCATCCATGCCTTTTGAGAAGGAATGCAGAAATATATATATTAAAAAAGGCACAAAACACAGATGATTTAAGCTAAATCAATCTACATTTGAAGTCAGCCTGAAACAGTGTTCGTAAACCATTTTATTTCTGTAATGTAACATTTTTAAATGGAACATTTAGTTTGCATTCTTTATTTGCCAAAAAATTTAAAATTGTTAAATCTTCATTTGATTACATTTTAAAAGATGAATTAAATTGTTAAAGTTTTATGCAATCATTTGATTACCACCATTTTTGATAATATACTTGTATTAAAGGGGTCATGATGCTTTTTAATGTTTTCCTTTAGTGTGTAGTGTGTCTGTTTGTGCCTGCCAAACACTGTTATTAATAAAATAAAAAATCAGCACAATGCTTACTCTCCAGCGCCTCCATTTGTTTTGTATGACCGATGCAGCTTTGTGCCATTTCTTAATTTTTCTTCTGACCCGCCAGGATCTCACACCTGTGATAAAGATACACATAAAGAGAGTTAAAAACACTAAATAATACTATACAAATACTGGATGGAGCCATTTATCCTAGAATATTCATTCTGTTTCACTTCAGAAAAAAGCATCTGCTGAATGATTAACTGTAAAGAAGCATGACATTTATAAACTCAAAAAGTTCCCACTGTAGAGCCCAATATGACTTACACAATGTGGAAAATGTGCAATCCAGTCATAAAAATGCAATTTACTGCATAACATGAAATGTCACAGAATTTGGCAAATTGTGGATGAATAAATCAAAAGCAGGGCTGTAGAATGAATCAACTTGTGATATGAACTAATGTCTGTAAATATTAAACCATAAAAAGACTGCTATTTAAATATGAAGTCTGCATCGGTGTCTCTTTGTGAATGATTGGCAGTTTTGTTTATTACACACTCAAGAATGTGTGATGTTTTTTCATCTAATAATTCATTAGTGTGGTGTGGTCTGATTACATGACACACTTATTTCCCGAGATCATACTGTGACACAGTTATCTTTTGGCTTTACTGATCTCAGTGAAGCAGGTGTTTGGCTCAGGTGAGCTCTATCTGTTCTGTTCTGAGTTTAAGGGATAATCAGGAGGAAGGTGATCAGGTAATCAGGTGTCGGTGTCTAGACGCACAGCAGATGACTGCTTCTTTAGCCAAGCAGAGGAGAGAGAGAGAAATTGACTATCACTACAGACAAGACCGGGTCTTTTCCTGAAGAATAAAGGCTTTTTGCCTGTGCAATTTATCTCTAAGCTGTCTAAAGGTGTCTTTCAAACTTAAAGGGAACACAACCAGCTGATAACACACACTTAATGTTCAGCAATAACTGTGAAATGTCAAGAACAAGATCATCTGTTAATAGGGCTGTACAAAAAATCCGAATAAAAGCTTTTAGGGCTCCCTGTGGTTTTACGGCAAAATAAAAGTTTGATGGTTTAACATTTGAAAATGAAGAATAAATATTGTTGTACAGTTGTAATGTAAAAAAAGTTATATTATAAATATTATATTCCTGTTTTTTTTTTCAGTTAAATATTACAGTAGTAATATAGTATATGTATATTAGTAGTAATGTTAGTAATAGTCTAATAATAGTAATATTTTATATTTTTATTTAGTAAAAATAATAATAATAATAATAATAATAATCATACNACTATTTTATAGCCATATTGAAATTATTATTATATTACTAATTTTTTACAGTGAAATATTACGATAGTTATATTACGATTTTATTTTGTAATAATAGTAGTAGTAGTAATAATAATAATAATTATTATTATTATTATATTGCACACCCCTCAAACAAGAACAACAAACCTGGATTTTATAACTTTTAAATCACATTTGCAACTTTTCTTAGAAAAACAGCTTTTAAAAATGTTCCTCCCAAAACTTGGAGCCCTGTCTGTTATACAACCAGTGTACCTGTAATCACGAAGTAAAGGTGGTAAATCCTGACCTGCTTGTATGCGGGTGGCAGCCTGTGTCCTGAGGTTGCGCTGACGTTGCTGGTATCTGCGCCAGCAGCACTGGATACAGAAAGCCTTCTGTGAGCGCGCCCTGTTCCTATGCTCCTCCAGCATCTCCAACTGCACAACACATGATATAATAACTACTGACATCAAACTGCTTGTGATTGCATCAGGTGAGATAGGGTGAAACGGGGACAAAGAGTTTAGTGAACTTTCAACAGCTGCCTCAGTGCAATTGGGCAATTTACAAATCGCCTTACACTCATAAGTCATCAGAGTGCATACTTTACCAGAGAGTGTGTGAGAAAGACTTTGGTCCTCCCACAATGCACCATGTTGTTGTTGTCATCAGGGCTGAGGGTAGAGTTTGGGACACGTCTCTTGAGGACTACCTTGAGCACATCCTCAACAGCAGATCCCAGAACAGCCTGATCGCTCATCTCGGGGCCTGTGGGAAAGAGCTGAGCTTTAGAAATACACATTTATGACACTTCTATTGTGTTTTAAAGTCCCCCTGCAGTCAATAATTGTATCCCTTAAAACTTATCTTTAATAATCAAAAATTACATATTGAAAATTTTTTTTCCTGTGGAAATAATTTCTTCACGCCTTAATAGCTTGAATGTAACTCTACACCATTGCTTCATTTAGAATACGCATATTCATGAATATGCCAATCAGCCCCGCCTCCACTCACTCCAGCTCGGACTACCTGATCCACTTACTCAACTGTATACACAAACGGCAAGTGGAAATATTGGTTTAATTCAGCCATATACGTTTGAATCAGAAACTGATTTAGAAGAAGAGGGTGATAAAACCCTCAAACGAAAGCAAGAGCACCCTCAGTTGATACTGTAATAATATCATATTTGTGTTTGCGCTCTGGAGAACGTCAAATGTTTCTATTTATGACGTGTTTTTGCAGCAGTGAGCAATGTAGCCAATCACAGACATGTTTGTTGATCTCCTGGATGCAAACAGCTAATAATATGTTACACAAACCATGTTCCCGTTCGCCATCTCAGAGTCAGACAGCTACCTTCTAACAATCAGCATCCTTAGAAATAACGATAGGAAAACGGCACATTGACAGGATTGGTTATAATTTTGTGACGGCAGGAAAAGGGGTGGTTTCAAACTGTGTTTTTGAGACTGTCTTTAGTTCACTGCAGTTTTAAGGAGAAAATACTCAGCAATGGTGTTGACTGATGAATTTGCACATGCTTCGTCTTAAAACATATTAAAATCACCACATAGACAACATTAAACACTTAATTTCCACCACAGGGGTGGTCTTTAAGGCAAGACACTACATGCAAAAACAAGTTTGTTTTTTTCATGCACTAGACGATTTTTTGATAGCCTGACTTTGTCATACTCATATTCTAAGCAGAATGCGAGTCTGATACTGCTCCATTGCACTTGAATTATGTCTTAACCGAACCAGTAAAAAAAAAAAACTCTGCACTCAATTGGATAGACCTACAACCAATCAGAGCAACGCAGTAAGTGACGTATGTTGAGCGATGCATAGTTGTCAACAGAGTTCAACTGCACGCACGCACGCACGCTGGAACTGGAAGAAGTAGGAAAGTAATGAGGGTAAACGATCTTTGTTCGTCTTTTAAAATTAATGCGCTGTCGATTTCTTTTATTACAGACGTGATAGCGGAATCTAAACATCTTACTTCTCCAGCTGCAGTCATCGTTGGTGAAAACCAATTCAACCCAAGCGCTCTTTGATGACGTGGGTGGTTACGTAACCGCAGATAGCCTGTCCATCATCGATTAAAGCCCGCCCTGGCAATTTGATTGGCTCGGCCTTCTGGGAGCCGAGCACAATTACTCCACAATGGATCGAGTCCAGACCGAACTTCCCGTCCAAAAAATGTTGTGGGCGGGGTTCGGGCTGGCACCCAGGCTACGATTTTGGCCTATTTTACATCCATAACATGTCTTCTTTCAGACTAGGAGAAAGAAAACATTTAAAATACACATTTAAGTGCTTATTTTATTACACTTTATGTATATAAATCAGTAGATTTCAATTACAATACATACAGTATCTTTAAAGTCCGTTTTCTCAAAATGAGTCTGAAATCTCCACTTCAGCAGCACCAACACCAAACTTTACCATTTAGGTTTTTACAGAGGGATTTGTTTTAATTTCATTCGTCTGATTTATGTAACATTTTATTTCCTTAAAACATGGTAAACAAAATAAATACAAATTTGGCTGTTGACAGTACTTTCTGATTTATGGGGTGATAATAAGAGAGAAAATCCCCTCTGTAAAAACCTTAACTGTAATTTGTCAACAAAATTATACAGAAAACTTGTAATACAAAACTATTGTCTAATGTACTGAGATTAATCAACTGGGGAAGTACGGTGATTTCTAATAGTTTTTACCCTATTCACCTGTAGTGTCTTGCCTTAATGCAACTAAATTCAAGCTCTTTCGTATCACCATATTAGTGCATCATGATTAGTTAAAAGCTTGTTTTGACTCTTTGTGGCACGTGGTATTAGGGCAAAAGTTTAGTCCTGTTTCCATAAATTCACCTTCCTGCAGACTTTACTTCCAATCCTGCTCCAACACACCTGTAATTTTCAAAATACCTTGCTTAATTGGTTTATCTGTGCTCGATTAGAGCTGGACTCTGAACGAAGATAGATCTTCAGGAGCAGGATTGAGCACACTTGATTTATCTGAGATTTAAATCTGATTTTGATTTAAATACTGATTTGTACTGGCCTTTAACCAACTAATGTGCTAATTCATGCAGGATGAGCTAGAACAAGTCTTATCTTTACCACATCCCACAAGCAGTGACATGAAACCACATGCAAAACAACTCAAACAATTAGACAAAGACCTATTTATTTCTACACGAGACATTAGTCAGATTACGCCAAGATTTAAACTCAACATACAGAAAATTTAGATATTTAAGATTAAGAAGAAAAGGCAAGTAAGTGCATAACTGCATGCAAAATATCCACATAAGCATGCAGTATTTCACCTGAAGAATTTAGAATCACATCATTTTAAGTGTGTTCATAAAAAAAATGACAGGAAGAAATGAGAGGAGGATACTGAAAGAAAAAAAGACAAGAATCAGGAATTAAAGAAGAGGAAAAAAAGAAAACCAGACGGTACTTTGTGTGCACTTAGTGTTCCACGTACTGTTCTCTATATTCATTTGCGCTGCTAGTCTGTTGTTTGTGATCAGCCCGTATCTCTGGAAGAAACTGCCATACGGGATCCTAAACAAATAATACAAAAGAACGATTTCATTTTTATTCTGAAGAGAATTCTGTAATAACATCTAAAAACTTGATGATACCAATTCTTGGAAGTAGTCTTCCCTTTTAAACAGTTGTATGATGTAGTCTAGAGATTGTATGGTAAGAGATGCTTGTAGCGTTACCTGATGGGAAATCCTGCTGCACTGATGTTTATGGTCTCCACTATCCCACAGGCCTCAAGCTGAGCGATAACCTGAACCCAAACCAAACCAAGACTCACTAACCAGTCCATGAACTGAAAGGGGATCCCAATTGAACAGACAGAAATGCATATATTACTCATACCTCTTCCTTTTTAAAGGTGAGCGGTCTGCAGTCAGGGTTGGGTTTGATGCAGCGTGTGTAGTGCGGGGTGGTGCTGTGCAAAATCTTCATCAGGCTTTCAAGTGAGTTCTGCATATTCACAGAAAGACAAACAAATGATCATATTAAAGGGGTCCTTGATTATGATTTCACTTTTTTAACTTTAGTTAGTGTGTAATGTTGCTGTTTGAGCATAAACATCTGCAAAGTTTTGACGCTCGAAGTTCATATTTTCTTTTACAGAAATCGCTTTTTATGGACTACAACAAATGGCTGGTAGGGACTACAACAAGCTTTTCCCGGATTAGTGACATCACGAAACCTAAAATTTACATAAACCCCACCCCCGAGAACACACAACAAAAGGGGAGAGGCCATGTTGGGCTGCTTTAGAGAAGAGGAAGAGTTGTTGTAGTAGAGGGTTGTTGACATGCCGTCATTTTACGCCGGACTTCTTCACAAACGAGGGTCAATTCAACGCTGGATTTGCACAAAAGATTAACATGACGGCACACGCTAGTGGATGAGTTGAATCAACTCCACAGCAATTACATAAATTTATCCACTAACCATTCAGAAACGTCCAGTTTCATTCAAAAAGTTGTAACTTCTTCCTGAGTCTCTCCATGAGTGTCGACTCCGGTTTGAACAATGTAAGGCAGAACACCGTTACTGACAATCCTCATTTTGGCTGCGTGAGATTCTCCAGCTTTGTTGTTGTTGAGCAAACAAAGCGTGAGCTTTTAAAGCTACGCCCTCTTCTAAAAGTCTGAAGGGGCATTACAGGGTTTTTCCAGCATTGATTGATTTTTTTTATCTTATGAAAAAATAGGATAAGTTAATATTACAAATTATGTAATGTGGTGTGTTCGTCTGCCACCACCTAAGATCATTTTTGACCCAAAAAAATGAACATCCCAAATAATCCACTCCATTTAGTGGACAGCGTTAAATACAGGTATAAACAAAGAACAACAGTGAAGGCCTGCCAATCAACCATCGTGGTAAAACAAGTGTCTTAAACATTGTCGTTTATGACTAGTATTTTTTTAAATTCTGTTAGAAAATTTTGGAAAGGCACAAACAATTTATTTAACTTCACAGAGCACCTTCTTATGTCTACTTTAAAACTTGACCCTTGACTACTTTGTACAATCAAGAATATAACTTGATATATGTGTGAAAGATGTTGAAAGGACTGGGACAAGGAAATAATCTGATATGATCCTATAATGTGAAAGTAAAACTTAATAATTAAAGGCTAAAGCACAATAATGAAATCTTTCTATGAACAAATCATAAGCTCTTTAAATCCTTTACCTTAAATTTGGAGACGACAGTGATCATTTTGCTGTGTCCTCTAGAGCCCTCACTTTCACGGTCACCATCAGCAAAGAGACTGTGCAGCAATGAATCCTGGGATTTCTGCAGGACAGAGATGAGCTCAGGAGGAACCGGGTCCTGCAGAACACATGGATGCGTACTTGCAAATGAGATAAACACACAAACGAGTGCTTCCCAAGGAAAATATTTCATTGTGTGCAGCTTAGACCAGCTACATATTTATGTATGCAACTATTTATATAGTTTGTACCTTGTTCTTCTCCATCATGCCCTCGATCTGGTAGCTGACTTTGCCTGCATAGTGGGCCACAGTGAAATGGGGATCTTTGCTGAATTTGTCCCAGCTGAAGTTGGCATTATCTGACAGCTCCTTCTCCAGACGCACACGGAACTGCTTCGCATCCGATGCTCTGTTCAGACGACACTCCTGAATGACAGACAGATATGTATCATTAAGCTATAAATAGTGGCATTCACTATATTTGTGATGCAAATTCAAATACAATACAATGCAAAATAAATGCAAGATACTTTTACAAAGTCATCATCTTTTTCTCTCTGAGAAAAGAAGTTGAAGCAGACCTCATTGAGCAGGGAGAAAATGCTGGAGGGACTGCCTTCAATCAGGTCCAGGCAGCCCTGGTTGTCTTGATAACGTATGAAGGACCACTGCAGCCCTTCGGTCACATACTCCTCCTGCTGGGCCTGCAGGTAATGAGCCACAAAGTGCTGCTGCAGCTTCTCGTTAGCGTAATTAATACACAACTGCTCCAGGTTGTTCAGGAGGAAACATTCAAAACCGTACACATCCAGCAGGCCTGTAGAAGACACCAGTCAAATATTAATTGTTTTCAGAGGTATTTTTCATTCCATTTAGAAAACAAGATGTACATAAATGATTTGACACATTATTAAAATCTTAAAATTATATGCAGAATAGACTGGAAAGTAATATATTAAATTTAAATAAGTAAATAATTAGAATATGTACCAATAAAGTTGCACCACAAGGAAGTGTCAGCACACATACTGTTGTTGATGAAAGTGACTAACCAGTCAAACAGCCTGAGAAAAAAAACAAAAAACACAAAAAAAACAAACTTGAAATGGTCACTGAAATACTTGCAACCATTAAAATAAAAATATCTTCCGTTCTTCAGTTTCGCTTTAAAGGATTAGTTTACTTTAGAATTAAAATTTGCTGATAATGTATTCACCCCCATGTCATCCAAGATGTTCATGAGTCAAAAAGAAATAAAGGTTTTTGAGGAAAACATTCCAGGATTTTTTTGTCCATATAGTGGACTTCACTGGGGTTCAGCGGGTTGAAGGTCCAAATGTCAGTTTCAGTGCAGCTTCAAAGAGCTCTACACGATCCCAGCCGAGGAAAAGGGGTCTTATCTAGAGAAACGATCTGTCATTTTCTAAAAAAATTAAAAAATTGATATACTTTTTAACCACAAATGCTCATCTTGCACTGCTTTGTGATGCTCCACGCATTACGTAATCACGTTGGAAAGGTCACGCGTGACGTAGGCGGAAGTACCGATCCAGTGTCAACAAAGCGAACATGCAAAGACTAAGTCAAACAGCCTTTACAAAAATATTATAATTTTCTCCCTACGTCACGCGTGACCTTTCCAACGTGATTACCTAATGCGTGGCGCATCACAGAGCAGTGCAAGACGAGCATTTGTGCTTAAAAAGTATAATTTATTTATTTTTTTTTATATAAAATGACAGATGGTTTCTCTAGACAAGACTCTTATTCCTCATCTGGGATTGTGTAGAGCTCTTTAAAGCTGCACTGAAACTGACATTTGCACCTTCAACCAGTTGAACCCCAGTGAAGTCCACTATATGGAGAAAAATCCTGGAATGTTTTCCTCAAAAACCTTTCCATTTCTTTTCAACTGAAGAAAGAAAGACATAAACATCTTGGATGACATGGGGGTGAGTAAATTATCAGGAAATTTTAATTCTGAAGTGAACTAATCCTTTAAGTATTTTTTTGTATTTCATGTCACGTTTTTCTTAGTCTTGATTTCTCACAACTTGTGTTTTTCTGGGTCTGAATGAACTGCCAAAATCAGAATTTTTGTTAAATAATACATTAAATTTTGGTTTGTTATCATAAACCCCCAGAGCACTTGGAAGATATGACGTGTATGGCATGGGATTATTCTGTGATACTTTTGTATCTTTTTTTTAAGCTGGTAGTTGCTATTTATTGCCATTATATGGACAAGGGGGATTTTTTTATTTTTTTTTATCCTTTTGTTGTCCAAAAAAGAAAGAACAGCATTAGAACAACACAAGGGTGAGTAAATGATGACTTAATTTTCATTTTAGGGTGAACTATCCCTTTAATTCAACAGTTTTTGATGTGGTACTGAAATTGGTACAGAGAACTACACAATTTTACTGGTATTGGTACCTACTACGGAAATGTTGGTATCGTGACACCCCTAAGTATAAGTATATTGCATTTAATAAATAACAACACTCTACATGCTGCATTATCTATAAAATATAGCTCTAAAAACATCTTTATTAAATTTGTATATGTCTGTGACTTACTGAGCATAAATGGCTTTAGCAAGACAGTCTCTGCGGACACCACACTCCAACTGAGAGCAAGGTTTGAGGACGTTCTGTTTGCCAGCGCGCAGAGTTCTCACTGTCAGACACGACTGCAGCTCGTCTAAAGGCACCTGCAGCAGGGCAGCGGTCTTCTGCAGGAAACCTGTACACAACATAGAGTCCTAATTTAAACAAAAAACATAATTTTGAAGTAATGGGCTATTTTCCATCCTGTTTTTGACCCTCTCTTTACATTTACATTTATGCATTTGGCAGACGCTTTTATCCAAAGCGACTTACATTGCATTATACTATACATTTGTATCTTGAGTATGTGCAATCCCTGGGATCGAACCCATGACCTTGGCATTGCTAGTGCCATGCTCTAACCACTGAGCTACAGGAAAGCAGTCTTTAAAACACTGTTTTGATAGACGTGCCACATTCAAGACTTGGAAGTAAACACCCTCTGCTATGACTGGGTAACAGTTTTACATAATAAAATAATTTTCAACATCCCCACCATTACACTTGTGAAATTGTTTTGAAATCTTCCAATGTTCGTCATAAATGTTTGAGTCTGATCCCGAATCAGAAGATGAACCAACATCTCAAATACCAAGGATACTCCAGTCTGCGACAGCTTGGTAATTAGTCATCTTTATTTATATTTATTCCTAATGTATTTGCAAGGTAGTATTGTACTTTATTACATTATATTAGTGCTGAAACAAAGACACTACAGAAAGTTTAGTGTTGGTACATAGTTGAAACATTTGCCAACTGTGAAACATTTATGCATATTACATATGCTTTACAAGTCTTGGTTGTGGCAAATAAAGTTTAAGTAATTAGAGTTACCACAGTTTTAGTTGACAGGATTTATGGTGTTTCAAGTAAACAAATTATAAATGAATGTACCATCATTTGTCACACTGTCATTTTTATAATTATTATTCATCATTTTTAGTAAACTGAGTACATATCAAGCGATCTGTGACAGACAAAGCAATAGTGACACATGGTAAAAATTCTGTTACTCAAACTTGTGTGTTGTGACATTACTGTCGAATCCAATATAGTCATCACTGCATCATCTTTTATTTTATTATTAGCTCTCTGAAAAGCCTGCGTCGAACTGTGTCTTGTGTAAAAATTAATTCGCAGTAAAATTAAGTGAAAAAAAAATAAATGCACCGATCTGACTGGAACTTCATTAAAAATGTCTTAAAAATATCTTGTAATCCTCAGAGGCGTCTCTATCGTTTTGTTGCTGGAGTAATCCTGTATTTGCGTCGCTCTCGTACTAACTACTACATGACATATGTGAATCGGTGTGCGGGGCTAAACTGGCAATGATGTAGAAGTAGGCGTTGATCTTTTGCGAAGGTGGTCTTTCATCACACTATGTGGTCATACTGACTCAAAATCCGAAACGAGCTTGGCTTCAATAAAAATTGTTTTTGAACTAACGAAAAATATTTGAGTTCTTTAACTTACAGGATATTTTTATAGTACAATGACCTATTATATGTCAAACGAGTGCGTATAGAGCAAAGAGAGAGGAGGAATGTGTTAGGGACACGTCACAGCCCAGACATGTACTTACATCACCCATAATAGTACTTTGTCTCATCATGTCTGGAGTATGCACCTTACCTAATTCACAGCCATTACTCTGCTTTTTAGATAAACAATACAGTGGAAACACCACACCTTTGGAGTGCCCATCAAGATCACATGGTTGAGCCTCTTCTGACACAGGACTGAAGTCCACATTCCCCAGCTGCAGAAGACCTGCAAGGATCTGTGCAAAAATACAACAACTGAGTCATTTTTACATCTAGTATAATTATTTATCCATCACATGGGCGAACAAACAAACTAATTTAGTGTCTCCACCCACTATTCTTACAAATAAGGTCTTATTAACATCATAGTCAAGTTTAATTAATCAGTCCAAACCATCAAGTGTAATCAGTATCTAAAAACCCCAAAACCAATCATAAACTGACATGGATACCATTCACCTCCAATCATCATTAAGGTTTTGATGTAATTTTACCCATGTCACAACTTACCCTGAAAATCTGTGCCCGCTTTCCCTCATCAATGCCAAGGTTGATCATGGCATCCACCGTCTCTTGGAAACAGTCTTCTGCTCAGACAAACAGAATGCAAGATGTCAAATATTAAAAGTGCCTCGTTAATTCCTCATAAAATGCTTCAAAAGATAAATTATTGAAGTATATTGTAACTACATTGAACTCCAGGTTACACAGAGAAAGAGTACAGATAGTTCATTTACATTACAACCGACATTGTAAAAAAAAAAAAACGGGTTGAAAATCTTTTAACTTTAATTCTTGCCTTCTAAGGTTTTCTCAGCATGTGGCAACCAAGCAAAGTCTTGTTCCAAAGGCAGCATCCATTCCAGTCTCTGATTTTCTGTGGCTCCTTTCATCATCTTCAAATCAAACCAACAATAAACAACCAAGATACAAATGAACACACAAGCAAACAAAATCCTCTGACTGCCTGACACATGGGAATGTTTGTACACAAACGGCATTAGAACTGATAGTATTACTGGAAATGGAAGTCTTTGGTAGTATTTTTATTCCTGGTAGGTTTTGTGAATGCAGGCTCTTACTTCACCTGGTAGAATATGTGAAAATTTCTCTCATTTGGTGCTTGGAAAGCCACTCTGGTCTTCTCCAAGAGATACGTATGCACTGACGCCCCAACCAGCAGCTGAGAGCTGAATTATAAAATAACATTGGTTTAAACCAATCGCAATATGCTTTGTGTGCCTGAAGTCAATAAAACTGAGAGAAAGCACAACTGACCCGTTGAGCTGAAGCTGAATGTATTTTCCAAAGCGACTGCTGTTGCTGTTGCGTAATGTGCAGGCATTGCCTGGGGAAAAAGGGAAAATAAAAATAAATAAAAGCTTTTAGAAAGACAGTAATGAAGATATGTATAGAGTAAAACATCAACTGTTCTCAGTCTTTAGTCTTTCTCACCAAATGCCTCCATGACAGGGTTGGAGTCCAGTACTCGTCTCTCTATCTTCTGAACTGTATTCTGGCACTTCTGAGAGGAGGTGGCCACAGTGGCATAATACTTCATAAGACAGCGTGACGTCCATGTCTGAAGAGATATTTAGTACAGAAGATCTGGTCTAAATTGCTTTGAGATCCATCTCCATTCAGCTGAGTGCTAAACCTAATATGTGTTTGAAATATTGAGCTTGACATATTGTTTAAAGACATAATATAATAAAAAATAAAATTTTATTTTATTTTTTTCTTTAAAAAAGGTACAATATGTACATTTTTGCCGCTAGAAGTCGCCTATTCAAATCAAAGGTGTAGCTTGATGATGCCAAGATTGAGCATGGAATCATGGGAGATGTCTTCACGTCACAGCCGGTGGAAAAGAATCGGGACAGGATTCAGGCAGAAATCATGTTTATGGATGAGATTATTAATGTTACTGTAGTATGAAGCAGAGCAGGGTCGAGTGCTGTGGGAGCAGAAATGAGGCCGCTAGAGCGATTGCTAATGAGAGACGAGCGTGACACACGTCTCAAGAGAAGTGAAACTTTTATTATGCCGCATTCGCCTCTTCCACTAGACTAAAATGCATGTTTGAGCGGTTTTAACTGAAAGCAAATTGTACTGACATATCTTAAAATATGTCACTGCCATTGTTTTGTCTCAAGATACACACCAGTAATGTATTATTTATAGTGTACGTTTATAAAAGCTATTTAAATATCCTAATTGATCTAAGGCATAATCCTAGCTTAGGCTAAGCCCTGTCTGAGAAACCGGGCCATAATATCTTAAAGCGTTATTGGTTTTCCATGGTTTCTATAAAATAAAACCGGAAATCGAGGGTAACGCAGGTATGACGTCATGGGACACTAGTTAAAATTGCTTATTTCTCTGGATTTAAACAATCTGGGATAATGCAAGTACACAAGTCAACAAAATATATAACACTGTTCTAGTGGTTTTTGGATATCTGAATCCAAAAATCTTACATGTTGTGCCTTTAAGAGTTCATTGTACTATGAAACATTGCAAAATTCAGAACTCTAAAAACATGCAAAAAGGCTTTCTAAACGTCCATAATTTTCTATTATGCAGATCTCAATGTTAGAGAATCACAATGTTAAAAAACAAAAAGTTTATTTTTTATCATTTTAGTCTGATCTGAACAGTTTGAGCGTCACATGTCAGCTGGGATTGTTATATGAATCTGTCACAACGTGATGTAGCTTTACAAAGAGACTGTCATTGAGGTATAGAGAAACCCACTGTAAAGTGCTGTCAACAAATTCACATGTGAAGAGACGCTTACATCGAGCTAGGACTTTTTCTGGTCCACTTTAATTTTGTGTAGTAGTTATAACACATATGCATTGGAAAACATGACCTACACCACACAAACACCACTTACCTTCCCAGCTCCACTCTCTCCAGAGACGACCAGCGATTGGTTGATGGGCTCCACCTGACCCTGTACATTCCTATAAGCCTCTTCTGCTACGATGAAGATGTGTGGCTTGAATTCCTATGTACAAAGAGATGCTTTAACATTGCCTTCTATATAACAGTGCTTTCTGTAAATCAGCATGCACTGCTGTTCAACGGTTGAGCTGGTAAATGTTTCGGTGTATATTATATAATGTACCCTTACCTGTCCCAGAAAATGGCCATTAGAAAGGTTAGTCAATATTATCTAGAGTGACCTCAGTTTGTTTATATCCAACTTCCTTTTCTATGAACATTCTCAGATGTCAAAATAAACATGCAGAGCAAAGCATTGTCTAAGTTGTTAGCCCATGGCACAAATGCAAAAAGGTAAAAACTCATAAATAATAATAATAGACTAATAGTTTGTATTTTACTTTTGCATAAATTAATGGCAACTGGTGAGCAGAAGACGTAACCCTGTTTTAAATAGAAAAAGTTAAAGACTGACTCATTAACTTTAAATTGAATCCCACAGAACCTGCAGCATTCTGAACAGACCAGGGGTGTATTCCAGAAAGCAGGGTTAACTTACTGTCACATATACCCTGAACTCTCGGTTGATTAACCCAAACCTTGCTTACTCGACGTATGCTGGTTCCAAAAATGCGTCAGGGAGTAAGTTCAGCCAACCCAGAGTATGTTCCCGGTTAACACACAAGACATTCTCAACAGAGCGACGAATCGATGATTCACCATGGAAACAGACGCTAAGAAAAAGCGCGCCATTCTACTTCATTCTTCTTCTTTTGTTTAATGGCGATTTACATAACCTACTTGGTGCACATCACCACCTATTGGGTGGTTGTGCAATAATTTTTAATTTTAATATTGTTTTTTTGATGCTAATTATTTAATAAGATATCACATATATGATAAGTATTTTATTATATATATTTTATTATAGCATAGAAAATGTCCTGTTATAAAGGATAAAAAGCAGATCCATGTGTGAGATGACAATAAAATACATTTATATATTGTATAATATAACATTGTGTATATAACTGTAACTATTTAACAAATTTAGATACATTAATATAACCATATTGATAATATAACACACATCTGAATTCCTCTCAAGCTAACTAACCCTTGAACATAACCTGCTCCGGAGCAGGTTATGTTCAGAGAGCAAGTTGCTATGGCTACTTACATAACCTAAAAGTTACTTCCGTTTTTGGAACCAAAAGTTGAGGTTATCCGCTTACTTACTCTTAAACATACCCAGGTATGTCACATAACCTGCTTTCTGGAATACCCCCCTGGTGTGCAAACATTGTTTTGACACTGTCAAATGGCAGATGGGCGGCTAAACATCATCCTGTCATCTGGTATGCATTAACAGTACAGATCTCTAGTTTCAAAAGACAACAAGCTACTAGAGGTGGGTGGTATGACCAAAACCTTGCATCATGGTACGAGTAACTTTACAGCATCATGGCTATGGTAGATAATCACAATGTGGTTATTTTTGCTTAATTCAACAACCATTTAACCGAGAAATATTTTCTGTATATTACATACTCAAGCAGTAATGTCTATTTTTTATAACTTTGATAATAATGCAGTAACTAAATACTAAATAAATGAAAGTTGCTTCATCTGAGCCATGTTTGAAAACTGTTGTACAACAACAGCCAAAAGTTACACCTAGTTAAAAACAAGGAAGGTGTTGCAACACATCAAACAAAATAATTCCCATTATGAATCAACAAAGCTGTTGTTTTTTGGTGCATCATTATATTGGTTCTGTGATACATAGCAAAACCAATGTTACTTATGTATGGAGCAACAACCATGGCATCTGTTTTCAGGCCTTCCCACTCTTCTCACCCATGTCTCTCCAGTGCTGGAAAGCTTTTCCAATATTAAAGGTCACATATTATGCCCATTTTACAAGATGTAATTTAAGTCTCAGGTGTCCCCAGAATGTGTCTGTGATGTTTCAGCTTAAAATACCTCACAGACCATTTATTAATCCATGTTGTAAATACCATTTCTGACTACAGTCAAGAACAGGCTGTTTTCATGCATGTGCCTTTAAACGCAAATGAGCAGCAGTGCCCCGCCCCCTCTCTACGATCACAGTTCCTGCCTCAATCAGATTCTCTGCCAAATATTAACAAGACATCTGCTTGGTTTTGATTATCATCTATATCGCGAACACTGTGTGTGAAAGTAAATAGCAGGCAACATTACAGAAATCGTGTGTGTATATTAGATCTGTGGCGCATTCCCTTCAAAAATAAAACTAATCCATTGCATTCAGCAGCTCAGATGTAGGTAAATGAAGACTGTTATATTCACTCTTACATCCAACAATCAAAACATTTCAATTACTTACCAGACATTGTTGTCATTACATCTGCTCGAGCGCGGAGAAAATGAAAGACAGCGTACAGCTCGCTGAGAGTGGAAACCATGGTAATACAGGACTGTCAATCAGTGGGCATGGGCAGGGCATGAGTAATGTGACGTCACATTACTCAGAGAATCAAAACGGCTTGTCTAATGAGACTGCTTTGGTTTAATGGGGATTTTTTTTTTTAAAGGAGTGGATGGATTTTTATCATTGTAGGGTGGTTGTGCACACACACTGCCAACACACATTTATATCCAAACACCTTGTAAAAGTGGATTTAGCATAATAGGTTACCTTTATTGTAAGTCCTAAAGTAAGTTCTTTTTCCAGTGATATTCCTCTGAGCTCTTCTCTTTTGTAATGTCTCTCAGCCATCTCTCTTTCTAAAGTCTTTCTTCAAATCTCCCTCTTGCTCACTCACTCTCCTCCCCCATCATGAGTGGAAATTCTCAGAAATCGCTTACTGCACCTTTAACATACATCTACCATTGCATGGCATGAAGCATCAAACCGCCCAGCCCTACATTTGACCATATATAAACTCTTGGTATTTATGGCTTCCATGACTGCCAAAGTATTTGTAACTTCCACATTTTTATGTTAGAGATTTACTAATAGACTTGTTCAGGTCATCACATGTTTACCTGAGGCTGAGGGGCGGAGTGATATTCCTTCATCACATCCAGAGAGTACAGGTGAGGGATGGGTTGGAAGGGGTTAAGGGCGACCAGCGTACAGCCAGCATGTGTGTAGAAAACCTTTGCGCTGTACCTGGCCTGCAGACATTTCAGCACTGCCGAACACACAAAGCACCACAGCAGGAATTAAACACAGAATCACAATAGCAGAAGGGCTAGAAATATAAGATAAGGTGAAAGAATAATGAATGTTTCTTGTATTATTTTGTTGTATTTAAAATGGGTTTAAAAGACATCAGTAATATCCATTTAACTGCATTGACACTACTGAATGAAAACAATTTTTAACTTTATTAAGGTGACATGTTGATATTAATATGATGTGATGGTTGATATTATGAATCAAAATTCAAACTCCAATCTAGAATTTCACATGCTAAAACTGAAATCAGGCAAATAAAATGTGTAAAGAATAGCATACCATTTGAATTGGGGAAAAATAAGTCTTGACATTATTTACTAGCAATTAAAATAAGGCCAATGCTGATAATTGACCAATATTGTCACTAACATACATCACACAAACCCGTCCCCAAGTGCCTTTGCACACAGACCTGTAGAAGGGGTCACCGGGTTGACTTTAGTGAGGTCATCGTACGTGTGAAGTTCAGCTTCATTGATGAGGAAGTCTCTGATATCCCCTTCCAGTGAATCATTGAAAGATTTCCCGAGGCCCTGGGCTTTGTCTTTCAGTCCATTTACCTGCATAATGCAAATAAATATGCTCAGAGCATACATTCAGAAAGAATAGCTTCCACTCACTGTACTGATGCAGCAATCCAATTCTCCAATTCAGAAATGTTTCATACGTACAACCCCTGATGCTGTTTGGCACAACATTAAAATACAAATTTAATTAAAAACAGAATAATTTAAATTTAAACATATCCATTCAGACTTCAGAGCCACCGGTATACAATCGCATATTTTAATCCACAATATCATCATTAAGCCTGCATTATGTCAGCTGTGTTTATGCATGACATCAAAGAAAATTATGAATATCGGGTATAAACCGAGTATAGTGTAATTGCACGTCTTTCCTCCGATGCTGCTGTGAATCTATATGCTCTAATGACAGCATGTGTTGAGAAGGGTCAGGACTCAGGACATGCTGAAGACAAGCTAATAATACACAGCACGCACCGTCTGCTGGACAGGCCTGCCCCTAATCCTATAACAAACACAGGTAAACTACAGCAAGACTACCTGGTTAAGAGGAATCTGAGAGGTGAACAACTTAGAAACAAATAATGGTAAGACTGACAGTGTACAGAGATCACATTATGGTAGCTTGTTTCTGCCATGAAATAAAAATAAAAAAGGTAATTGCAGTGGTGTAAAGTATTTGAGTAAATGTAATTAGTTATTGTACTTAAGTATCTTTTTGGCTACTTTGTAGTTGTACTGAGTATCAAATATATTAGCAACTTTTACTCTCTACTTGATTACATTTTTGAACAAGTAAATGTCCTTTTTACTCCAATACATTTGTGATGAGTAATGCAATTACAAATGACATTTTACATGGCACATAACTTTTTCTGCAGCACTTTGTTTCTGCTGTAAAGAAGCGATATTGCCATCTATCTACTATATCTTGTGCGTTTTGCCTTTGGTCACCCAAACTTGTCAACAAGGCTACTTTACGTGAATTCGAGTGCATTAGCAGGTCGTTTCTGAATCGCAGGTGTTTGATTTAGGAGATGAGGTCATGACTGCAGCCGGTGATGAGACCGAAACCAGCTCATCCAGTGCGAGTAGACTTTGACTATTTAATTTTACTTAACATTATTTTATTTATCCGCTGTATTGACAAGGATATTGGTTTCCTTATAGCCTTTTTGTGCACTTGAGCTTAACTGAGACTTGAGAGTTTGTAGACATTTAAGAGGTTTTTGTGCCAACCTTGGTTTATTGCAATATTTTGATTTTAGAAAATAAACATGATTTTTTAAATCTTACAAATCAACTGTTTCTTATTTTCACTGGCATGTCTCTTAGGTGCCGAGGACTAGTGCATCTTTGAACCTACATTCAGTACAAGTAAAATACTTAAGTACTGTTAAAATCAGATACTTTAAGACTTTTACTCAAGTCGTCTTGGAATTGGATACTTATAACTTGTAATTGACTCATTTTTGATGGAAGGTATCTGTACTTTTACTCAAGTATGGTTTTCAGGGACTCTATACACCTCTGGGTAATTGCGGCTTTTTATCTCACAATTCTGACTTTTTTTCTCTGCAATCACTGACTTTTTTTCTCACAATTGCGAGTTATAAAGTCAGAATTGTGAGTTATAAAGTCATTTTTTGAGTTATAACATCAATTGCATGATACAAAGTCAGAATTGTGTGATATATAGTCAATTGCATTATATAAAGTCAATTGCATGATATAAAGTCAGAATTGCAAGTTATAAAGTCATTATTTGAGTTATAACATCAATTGCATGATATAAAGTCAGAATTGTGAGTTACAAAGTCATTATTTGAGTTATAAAGTCAATTGCATGATATAAAGTCAGAATTGTGAGTTATAAAGTAATTATTTGAGTTATAACATCAATTGCATGATATAAAGTCAGAATTGTGTGATATATAGTCAATTGCATTATATAAAGTCAATTGCATGATATAAAGTCAGAACTGCATGATATAAAGTCAGAACTGCATGATATAAAGTCAGAACTGTGTGATATAAAGTCAGAATTGTGAGTTATAAAGTCATTATTTGAGTTATAACATCAATTGCATGATATAAAGTCAGAATTGTGTGATATATAGTCAATTGCATTATATAAAGTCAATTGCATGATATAAAGTCAGAATTGCAAGTTATAAAGTCATTATTTGAGTTATAACATCAATTGCATGATATAAAGTCAGAATTGTGAGTTATAAAGTCATTATTTGAGTTATAAAGTCAATTGCATGATATAAAGTCAGAATTGCGAGATGAAAAGTCGCAATTGTGAAAAAAGAAGTCAGAATTGTGAGATAAAAAGTCGCAATTACCCTTTTTATTTTTTTTTATTTACTGGCATAAACAAGCTTCCATATCACATAGATATATCAATGACAAATTAATTCAGAAACATCTGAACTACTAACAAAACAATTTCAGATTCCTATAGAGTTTAACATGACCTTATTTCAACAGCCAGTAACTTTCCAGCTGGCACCGACACTGGAGTCAATGCATGAATCATAATGGCTCAGAAAAAATGATATGACTGTATCTTTTCCAGAGGCTGTGGGCATGAGAAACACCGCATGGCACAACAAACCATGTGCACTATTCAGACTTAACAGTAAACAAGACATTATACCTGAGGGTGACCTTTAATAGTGCAACTTTATTAGACTAGAATGAACATATCAAAACACATTATAGAACATAAAGTACTATAACTTGTCTTCATTTGCTCCTGGACAGGTTGAGTTTCCCTTGACATCATATAAAAGGAGAGCCAGACACAAGTGCGTTTAGGTACTTCTGCGCATGCTCAGATTAGGCTGACCTGCGGAATAATCTGAGCATGGCCTTTTTCAGATTAACTGCGCCGCTGCTTAATCCGCCAATGACAACACGAGCCACGTCAATGAACATGCAAATGAGGCGACACCGGAAAAACAAGCCAGTTTATATAGTGATTACTTATAATCACAGTAAATCACTTTATTAACAGTTATTGATAAGCTCAATAGAAATCTAATCCCTGGTCTAGGGTGACATTTATAAATTTTTTTAAGTTACTTCCTTTAAAAATTAAATGTTTATTGTTAGGAAAAAAATAAAAATAAAATAATTGTGATGGGGAAATGAGAAAACTATGAATACTTATGCGTACTACCATGTTTTTGGACATGGTACCATAGTAATATCACGTGCCTTTGTAATACCAAAGTATTATTTGTAAATATTATGATATATAAACGTTGTAATAATTTAGTACCATGGTACTACTATTTGATACCACAATTATTATTTCAAATAAACGTCAATTTTCATGTTCAGTTTGTCAGTTTAACTTTAACAAGCGTTTTTCTTGACGATAAAACAAATAAAATCTTAAACATTGATATACATACAGAAAAAGTGAGGTAAAAGTATAAAATAAGCAGTGAATAATAAAGTTAGTGTACCTTTTCCTCCTGTCGATTTGGTCTTCCAGGTTTTTCCAAACTTCTAACGGTCGAAACGTCTTTATTTCTGAATAAAAGCTTCTGTTTGACATTCGCCATGACTGTAAACTTCACAAAGACGCGTTTCGCGGTATTTACTTTGTTATATCTCAGCCATTAGGTGGATATTTTGAGTTATTTTATGTTTTTTCAGCCATGAAAATTCCTCAGTGAAGGACAACACTCCCACCCGCGCGCGACTCACACCGGCGGCTACTGACATGCGCAGTAACGTCACATATTTGGGCTCACGAACAGTCCCTGCCCACATAGTGACGTTATCCTGAAGCCACGCCCAACGCGGAAGAGAAACATCCCAATGTGCGAAGACACTTTTTGTTATAAACTGAGGATTATTACAGGACAATAAACGATCGATTAGAGGAATGTTTATTTCTACTGTTTAATAAAAAGACACAAGCACAGTAATGATAATTAGGAGTCCTTGTTTAGCGTGCTAAACCGGTTTATCCTGACAGGCCACTGCTGTAATGTGTCTCTATAGTCTCATCTAACCTCACATCACACGCGAAGAGGTAAGGCACATTTTCTATAATGCAATATCTTCAATAAATGTGTTTCTTCATTAAATCGTTTTATTGTCTGGAATTATTTTAACAAACTTTTGAGATCAAACCTACCATGTGTGTGTATGTACAGTATGTGTGTGTGTGTGTGTGTGTGTGTGTGTGTATGTACAGTATGTGTGTGTATGTATGTACAGTATGTGTGTGTGTGTGTGTGTGTGTGTGTATGTACAGTATGTGTGTGTGTGTGTGTGTGTGTGTATGTACAGTATGTGTGTGTGGGTCATTGAGGAATAAGGTTTTTAAAAGTGTAAAAAAACAAGGAGATGTTAATAATTTTGAAGTTTTATTAAGTGTTAACAATGAGATTATGTGGTTTTTATGATCAATGAACACTACTTTTGTCATTTTTTACAAGATGGACAAGATTTGTCACCAAAAAAGTCATTCGGTTTAACCAAAATTTAGGTTTTACCAAATGACATGTTTGGTTATACCGAATGACGATATTTTCAGGCTGATATCTAGCAGCAAAAGGACAATTTTATATTTAGTACAAGTTTTTAAAATATTACATTTTCCATGTTTTATAGCGGTTGTACCGAATGACCTGATGTTTCGGGACATGCGTATGAATTTTTCAAATAGTTAAGAGAGAGTTAGTTACTTTGCTTCATGACCATGTGGTCCTTTGCAGGTGTCTGAATGATGTCACATCCTGTCACATGATATTGACTGCATGACTTGACCCAAAATGGTCCCTTTATATTGGTTACTCCGAATGACATCAGTGAAATTCATTTTTCCGGACATTCTTTCTCATAACAAAGCAACGGCTTCTACACATAATTTAAATACACTTTTACACTATGTTGATATATGATGTTATAAAATCATGCCAGAATAAAAAATATATACATTTGTTACATTTTAAGATATTTTAATCACAAATTAAATGGCTGTATTGGCCTTTGGACGATTAAACCCAATAATCTTTTGACACTTCAAAATCTTTAAAATACCTTTGTATGTAGCAAAATATAATTAAAACCTTTTTAATTCAATAAAAGAGATCTAGTTGTACTACCTTAAATACTTTGGATGTCATATCTTTGTTTTTTATTATTATTAAGGCCTTTGGACAAAAAAAATGACCCGTCACGTCATTGACCCATATATAGTATATATGTATGTACAGTGCTCAGCGTAAATGAGTACACCCCCTTTGAAAAATTACATTTTAAACAATATCTCAATGAACACAAAAACAATTTCCAAAATGTTGACAAGACTAAGTTTAATATAACATCTGTTTAACTTATAACATGAAAGTAAGGTTAATAATATAACGTAGATTACACATTTTTCAGTTTTACTCAAATTAGAGTGATGCAAAAATGAGTACACCCCACAACAAAAACTACTACATCTAGTACTTTGTTTGGCCTCCATGATTTTTAATGACAGCACCAAGTCTTCTAGGCATGGAATGAACAAGTTGGCAACATCTATCTTTTTCCATTCTTCAAGAATTACCTCTTTTAGAGACTTGATGCTGGATGGAGAGTGATGCTCTACTTGTCTCTTCAGAATTCCCCACAGGTGTTCGATTGGGTTCAGATCAGGAGCCACTGAATCACTTTCACCCTGTTCTTCTTCAGAAATCCAACAGAGACCTTAGACGTGTTTAGGATCATTGTCATGTTGGAAAAGTGCATGACGACCAAGGGCACGGAGTGATGGTAGCATCTTCTCTTTCAGTATAGAGCAGTACATCTGTGAATTCATGATGCCATCAATGAAATGACACCAGCAGCACTCATGCAGCCCCACATAAGGACACTGCCACCATCATGTTTCACTGTAGACACCATGCAGTTCTCTTTGTATTCCCCACCTTTGCGACGCCATACAGTTTTGAAGCCATCAGTTCCAAAAACATTTATCTTGGTCTCATCACTCCAGAGTATAGAGTCCCAGTAGTCTTCATCTTTGTCAGCATGGGCCCTGACAAACTCTAGGTGGGCTTTTTTGTGACTGGGCTTTAGGAGAGGCTTCTTTCGTGGACGGCACCCATGCATGCCATTCCTCTGCAGTGTACGCCGTATTGTGTCACAGGAAACAGTCACCCCAGTTTGGCTTTCCACTTCTTTAGATAACTGCAGTGAACTTTCATGCCGATTTTCTTCAACCCTTCTCATCAGAAGACGCTCCTGTCGAGGTGTTAACTTCCGTGGACGACCTGGACGTCTCTGTGAGATGGTTGCAGTTCCATCTTTTTTTAATTTTTGTACCACTTTTGCTACAGTATTCTGACTGATAAGTAAAGCTTTGCTGATCTTCTTGTAGCCTTCACCTTTCTGGTGTAAAGAAATTATTTTCTTTCTCAGGTCTTGTGACATTTCTATTCCATGTGGTGCCATTGCTGACAGCATAAAATGGGGTTTTAACAACCTTCTATATTCAACTGTCTGCTAGACACCTGTGTAATGAATAATTAGACTCACCTGTGGTTGATTTCTTGTTAAATTAGACATTTGTTGTCTAAAATTTAGCTTTGCTCCAGAGACTTTCAGTGGGGTGTACTCATTTTTGCATCACCCTAATTTGAGTAAAACTGAACATTTTGTTCTCTAAGTTATATTATTAACCTTACTTTCATGTTATAAGTTAAACAGATCTTATATTAAACTTAGTCTTGTCAACATTTTGGAAATTGTTTTTGTGTTCATTGACATATTGTTTCAAATGTTACTTTTCAAAGGGGGTGTACTCATTTACACTGAGCACTGTATAATATAAATAAAAAATATTTGTTTCTTTTTACAGACAATGGCATCACCAGACGAGAAAGTTGCATTTGTCAGCAATCTCAGTGGAACCACCCTGACGGAGGTTTCTCTGGGATCCTTCTTAGCCCCGCTGTGCTTTCTCAGCCGAGGACTCTTCCTGATAGTGTTCCACCTGGGAAAAGGGGTCCTTCCGTTCTCCTGGGCAGCCCATCTCCTGTTGGACTTCACAGCACTAATAATGCCTTTGGTCCTGTCGTGCACCGCTCTGAGCGACATCCTTCACTTTGTCATCATGGGCATAGCCGCAGTTGACTTTGCCGTCCTGTACCTCGTGTACAAGAACAGAAAGCAAGGTTCCCTCTCCAGTTCGATTGACAGGTTTGTGCAAGGCAGAGTAGAATCCAACCAGGTCCCGTTTGTAACTGTGTTCCGAGTTCTGGTCAATGTGAAGACCGCCATAAGCATTCTGGCTGTTGATTTTAGCGTGTTCCCAAGACGTTACGCCAAAACGGAGACGTATGGAACAGGAGTGATGGATTTCGGTGTCGGAGCATATGTGATGGCCAATGCGTTGGTGTGTCCTGAGGCAAGAGGAAAGGACATACAAGGGTCGAAGATCGGTCATGTGTTAAAACAGTTTATATCCGTCTGGCCTTTGGTCCTGTTCGGGTTTGTGAGACTTGCGAGCCTCAAGTCATCCGGCTACCATGAACATGTGACGGAGTATGGGGTTCACTGGAACTTCTTTTTCACGTTAGCCATCGTCAGAGTGGTGGCGTCTGCACTTCTGGCTCTC
Organism: Anabarilius grahami; assembly: GCA_003731715.1. Taxonomy (NCBI): domain Eukaryota; kingdom Metazoa; phylum Chordata; class Actinopteri; order Cypriniformes; family Xenocyprididae; genus Anabarilius; species Anabarilius grahami. The sequence goes on along the minus strand of RJVU01007700.1, from coordinate 2,408,511 downwards.
TTTCCTGTCAAATCCTCATGGATTCTTGCTCTGCTCATTGGTGGAACTTACCAGGTAATCTTGGAGACGACAGGTCTGAAGTCCTTCCTCATCCACAATAATGACCGTGCAGGATTTCTGCAGGAAAACAAAGAGGGTATCTTCTCAGTTGTGGGATATATAGCGATCTATATGGCTGGGGTTCAGGCTGGACACTACCTCATGCAGAGCCGAACTTTAGTTCGAGACTGGATCAGAGTGATCCGTAACCTTCTGTTGACCAGCTTTGGGTTGTTCTTCGCTTTATACGTGTGCCAGAGATGCATCGAGCCAGTCTCCCGCAGAATGGCCAACCTTTCCTTCTGTGTTTGGACTGTAGCGCAGGCCACGTTCTTTCTCACTTGCATAAGCTTTGCTGATTTAGTGTTACTTTTTTCTAAAGTTGTCTCTAATTTTTCACTTGTGTCTGCATCGTGGTATCCGTATCAAAATAAGAAGTCGGAGAAAATGAGAAATAATATGGATGCGTTGTGCCTCGTGCAGTCTGTTAACCGGAACCAGTTGTTATATTTCCTGCTGGCGAACATCATGACCGGTTTGACCAATGTGTTCGTGGACACTCTGAACAGCAGTGATGTTTTAGCCGTGAGTGTTTTGCTCTTGTATATGTTCGGGAACAGCTTGGTCATATTCATTCTGCATATCAATAAAATAACCATTAAGTTCTGGTAAACACCTATTCACTGTATTTTTCTGAATGGCTCTCTCGATTTAAATGCTGTGAAATATGCTGTATATAAATTGTTTGCAAAGTGCAAATAAAATTGAATGTGTTTATTTGTAAATATACTGTTACTGTATGTGTAATCGGTATTATATATCAAATATGAAAATAGATTAAAAATACTTCATGTAGACTTTTGTTTAATATCAGGTTGTAAAGTGAAAAGAATTAGGGAAAATGTTTACTAATATTCCAAATAGTGCTGTCAAACGATTAATCACGATTAATCGCATCCAAAATAAAAGTTTGTTTACATATGTGTGTGTACTGTGTATATATATTATGTGTGTGTGTGTGTGTGTATAATATAAATACAAACATACACGTATATATTTAAGATATATTTACGTGTGTGTATATATATATATATATATATATGTGTGTAATTTATATTATATAAAAATATAAAACATTTATAAATGTTTTTGTTAAATATATACATGTATATGTGTGTGTGTGTGTATATATATATATATATAGATACATAATAAATATACACAGTATATACACATTTTAAGTAAACAAACTTTTATTTTGGATGCGATTTTTATTTTCATTAATCTTTTAGAAAATAGTATTAAAACTACATGAAAAATAGTTGTAAAATAATTAGAAAATGTATTTTAAACAAATATGTCATGCAGTCTTTGAATGAAATAATATTTAAAAAAATATGCAATCATATAACCTGCATTATACTAATTATAAAATAATTGCCAAATGCTGATGTCTGCTAATTATCCAAATTATTTAAACTAAATTAATATTATGTCATAAACTATATGCACAATATTTTTATTTTCATGTAGTCTTTACTGTAGTCTTTTAATTAAAGAATTAATATATTAACTAATATGCAATCATAACTGCATGCATAATAATTAGAAAATAATTAGGAAAATATTTACTAATATTCCAAAGTCTTTTCATTAAACTTTTAAAGAATATTAAGTCATTAAACTACATGAAAAAAAGTAAAATAATTAGAAAATGTATTTTAAACAAATATGTTATGCAGTCTTTTAATGAAATAATATTTAAAAAATATGCAATCATAAACCTGCATGTATATTAATTATAAAATAATTTTAAAAAGCTGATGTTTGCTAATAATTCAAATTATTTTAACAAAATTAATATTATGTCATAAACTATATGCAAAATATTTTTATTTTCATGTAGTACAATAATTAGATGCATTTTAAAGAAATGTCATGCAGTCTTTGAATGAAATAATATTTAAACAAATATGCATTAATAAATCCTGCATGTTTACTAATTATAAAATCATTTTAAAATGCTGATGTTTGCAAATATTCCAAATTCTTTTAACTCAATTAATATTATGTCATAAACTACATGCAAAATATTTTTATTTTCATGTAGTCTTATAATTAATTAATTAATACATCAACTAATATGCGATCATAACAACTGCATGCATAACAATTAGAAAAGAATTAGAAAAAATGTTTATTAATATTCCAGTCTTTTCATTAAACTTTTCATTAATATTAAGTCATGTAAAATAATTAGAAAATGCATTTTAAAGAAATATGTCATGCAGTCTTTGAATAAAATAATATTTAAACAAATATGCAATAATAAAACATGCATGTTTACTAATTATAATTTTTTTTAAATGATGTTTGCTAATATTCCAATTCTTTTAACTAAATTAATATTATGTCATAAACTACATGCAAAATATTTTTATTTTCATTTAGTAAAATAATTAGAAGATGCGTTTTAAAGAAATGTCATGCAGTCTTTGAATAAAATAATATTTAAACAAATATGCAATAATAAAACCTGCATGCTTACTAATTATAAAATAATTTTAAAATGCTGATGTTTGCTAATATTCCAAATTCTTTTAACTCAATTAATATTATGTCATAAAATACATGCAAAATATTTTTATTTTCATGTAGTCTTATAATTAATGAATTAATACATTAACTAATATGCGATCATAACAACTGCATGCATAACAATTAGAAAATAATTAGGAAAAATGTTTATTAATATTCCAAAGTCTTTTCATTAAACTTTTCATTAATATTAAGTCATGTAAAATAATTAGAAGATGCATTTTTAAGAAATATGTCATGCAGTCTTTGAATAAAATAATATTTAAACAAATATGCATTAATAAATCCTGCATGTTTACTAATTATAAAATAATTTTAAAATGCTGATGTTTGCTAATATTCCAAATTCTTTTAACTAAATTAATATTATGTCATAAACTACATGCAAAATATTTATATTTTCATGTAGTCTTATAATTAATGAATTAATATATCAACTAATATGCGATCATAACAACTGCATGCATAAAGAATTAAGATAAATGTTATAAAATTATTAAAAAATGCTGATGTCTCCAAATTATAATTAAATATTTTGTCATAAAATATATGCAAAGTATTTTTAATTTCAATTAATGTAGTCTTTTAATTAATGAATTAATATATCAACTAATATGCGATCATAACAACTGCATGCATAACAATTAGAAAAGAATTAGGAAAAATGTTTATTAATATTCCAAAGTCTTTTCATTAAACTTTTAATTAATATTAAGGCATGTAAAATAATTAGAAGATGCATTTTTAAGAAATATGTCATGCAGTCTTTGAGTGAAATAATATTTAATCAAATATGCAATAATAAAACTGCATATTTGCATGCATGCATATTTACTAATTATAAAAACTTTTTTTTTAAACTAATGTTTGCAAATTCTTTTAACTAAATTAATATTATGTCATAAACTACATGCAAAAATATTTTATTTTCATGTAGTAAAATAATTAGAAGATGCATTTTAAAGAAATATGTCATGCAGTCTTTGAATGAAATAATATTTAAACAAATATGCAATAATAAATCCTGCATGTTTACTAATTATAAAATAATTTTAAAATGCTGATGTTTGCTAATATTCCAAATTCTTTTAACTAAATTAATATTATGTCATAAACTACATGCAAAATATTTTTATTTTCATGTAGTAAAATAATTAGAAGATGCATTTTAAAGAAATATGTCATGCAGTCTTTGAATGAAATAATATTTAAACAAATATGCAATAATAAAACATGCATGTTTACTAATTATAAAATATAATTTTTTTTAAAATGATGTTTGCTAATATTCCAAATTCTTTTAACTAAATTAATATTATGTCATAAACTACATGCAAAATATTTATATTTTCATGTAGTCTTATAATTAATGAATTAATATATCAACTAATATGCGATCATAACAACTGCATGCATAAAGAATTAAGATAAATGTTATAAAATTATTAAAAAATGCTGATGTCTCCAAATTATAATTAAATATTTTGTCATAAAATATATGCAAAATATTTTTAATTTCAATTAATGTAGTCTTTTAATTAATGAATTAATATATCAACTAATATGCGATCATAACAACTGCATGCATAACAATTAGAAAAGAATTAGGAAAAATGTTTATTAATATTCCAAAGTCTTTTCATTAAACTTTTAATTAATATTAAGGCATGTAAAATAATTAGAAGATGCATTTTTAAGAAATATGTCATGCAGTCTTTGAGTGAAATAATATTTAATCAAATATGCAATAATAAAACTGCATATTTGCATGCATGCATATTTACTAATTATAAAAACTTTTTTTTTAAACTAATGTTTGCAAATTCTTTTAACTAAATTAATATTATGTCATAAACTACATGCAAAAATATTTTATTTTCATGTAGTAAAATAATTAGAAGATGCATTTTAAAGAAATATGTCATGCAGTCTTTGAATGAAATAATATTTAAACAAATATGCAATAATAAAACCTGCATGTTTACTAATTATAAAATAATTTTAAAATGCTGATGTTTGCAAATATTCCAAATTCTTTTAACTAAATTAATATTATGTCATAAACTACATGCAAAATATTTTTATTTTCATGTAGTCTTATAATTAATGTATTAATATATCAACTAATAATCGATCATAACAACTGCATGCATAACAATATTAGAAAATAATTAGGAAAAATGTTTATTAATATTCCAAAGTCTTTTCATTAATATTAAATCATGTAAAATAATTAGAAGATGCATTTTAAAGAAATATGTCATGCAGTCTTTTAATTAAATAATATTTAAACAAATATGCAATAATAAATCCTGCATGTTTACTAATTATAAAATAGTTTTAAAATGCTGATGTTTGCTAATTCTTTTAACTAAATTAATATAATATGGTCATAAACTACATGCAAAATATTTTTATTTTCATGTAGTCTTATAATTAATGAATTAATATATCTAACTAATAATCGATCATAACAGCTGCATGCACACACTAATTATAAAAATAATGATGAAAAACTGGTTTTAGATGAAGTTTGCATATCATATCTACCCAAATGTAAAAACCCTTTATCGATCGTGCAAAAATAATCTCCTTCCAACAGAAATCTCCACCCACGTGTCAATCAAACTGCACACGTCACGCCCTCAGAGCCCGGAACTACTTTCTGACGTATCAGGGTGCCAAGGGTCATAGAACATTCGCCTGCCACATACGCCTCTGTCGCACTTGTTTGTTTTTGTCCAAAAGAAGAAAACAACTGTCGAAAACAGGTGGGTACAACAGCTGCAGCTTGATATTTGTGCATTTAGTCGCTGTTTTAAGTGCAATAACGGTTGAAAAGTAACATTACGGGAAGGATAAACGCCGAGGGTGTCAGTCCGTCAGTCAAAGTAGACCTTTGTCACGACACTTTTGAATTCAAATACCTTGTATGATGTTAAAAGTACATTTGCGCTCTGTTTAACGTATATTAAAACATGCTTTTGTTGGGTTGAAAGTTGCCGTGCAGCTCGCGCAGGCTAGCATGCTAATCAGCTTGGAAAAGTTTCACAGGTTAGCCGTGTGCTAACTTCAGTTCGACGCCAAAATGCCTGTTTATTTTGTAACATCATCTCACATTGCACATTTACAACATTACACGTTTTAAAACGACTCGTTTAAGTTGCTCTTCAGATGGCTGTGAGCAGCATATCGTTGGCTAGCAGGCTAATTAGCATCTGTGTCATCGGAGGGAATGTGAGTGCGATTATCACCGCGATAATTATGTGATTGTTGTCATGTCAACAGGCTGTCGAGTATATTTTATATGAACATGTGTATTTTGATATTTCAGAGCTTTGAGAAGCTGGTTTGGTGGTTGTTTAGCCGCTCATTGTCGTTATGTGGCTTGACCTCTCTATGATTGCAGCTCCTGCATTTATTTGGCAATTGTATACATTTAAATGAGCATATTATTAACATGTTTACCAGTGTTTCATTCAGACTGGGGTGTAGAGTTGGGTATAGTACGTGTTTAAGCCTCTGTAGTCAGATAAGAGTGTATGTGTAAGCTAATAATCCTTAGCAAAGCTACAAGGGCTGCTGGGAAGACAGTGTTTGCACCCTAGAAATTAACTCTAATATTGATTCATCTGGGTGAGAAATGGAAATATATGAGGTGATATTGTGAATGAAAAGCTAACTGAGATTCTCTTTTGTTTATGATTTATTTTAACATTTTAGAAACACAAATCATTACTAAAAGAAGCTTAAGAGAGACTGAAAAAACATTATTATTAATAACAATAGTGAACCATAAAAGAATACACATATAGGCTATACTAATACACACAGATGAAAATGAGGAGAGAGCTGGGCAGGTCCAAAACATGAGGTCCCAAGTGACATCTATCACATTCTAGGTCAATGGTTGGTTTAATCCGAGCAAGTCTGCATTTACACCAGTGGACTCTATTAACCGTCTTGCATTGTATAAGAGCATGACGTGCACAAATAGATGAGGAGTGAATCCTGTCCCTCCCATGTTTCTTGGTCTGTTTCTGTTTTAAAGGGTTAGTTCACCCAAAAATGAAATTTCTGTCATTAAAGGATTAGTTCACTTTTAAATACACTTTTCCTGATAAATTTACTCACCTCCATGTCATCCAAGATGTTCATGTCTTTCTTTCGTCAGTCGAAAAGAAATGAAGGTTTTTGAGGAAAACATTCCAGGATTATTCTCCTTATAGTGGACTTCAGTGGACACCAAACAGTTGAAGGTCATAATTAGTTTCACTGCAGCTTCAAATTGTTCAACACGATCCCAGATGAGAAATAAGGGTCTTATCTAGCGAATCGATCGGTCATTTTCGAAAAAAATACAACCGTTTATGCTTTATAAACAAAATATCGCCGTGAACGTACTTTCCGCTTCCGCATTCTTCATAACGCTTACGCTGAATGTCCTACGCCTTCCCTATTATACTTACGGAACGAATGCGGCGCCAGTTTCGTTTTTTCCCGTAAGTAGAATAGGGAAGGCGTAGGACATTCAGCGTAAGCGTTATGAAGAATGCGGAAGCGGAAAGTACGTTCACGGCGATATTTTGTTTATAAAGCATAAACGGTTGTATTTTTTTCGAAAATGACCGATCGATTCACTAGATAAGACCCTTATTCCTCATCTGGGATCGTGTTGAACAATTTGAAGCTGCAGTGAAACTAATTATGACCTTCAACTGTTTGGTGCCCACTGAAGTCCACTATAAGGAGAATAATCCTGGAATGTTTTCATCAAAAACCTTCATTTCTTTTCGACTGACGAAAGAAAGACATGAACATCTTGGATGACATGGGGGTGAGGAAATTTATCAGGAAAAGTGTATTTAAAAGTGGACTAATCCTTTAATTACTAGGGCTGGGTATTGCCTCAATTTTCACGATTCGATTCGATTACTATTCACATGCTTTCGATTCGATTTCAATTCGATATTGATTATTTTGGATGTAGTATTTCAGTAACAGGACATGGCAAATTTTCTAGAGGAAAAAAATCTCTCAACTAATGCTGTAAACTACACAAGTCAGTTTGTACTACTATAATAATATTGAAGGTTAAATTAACGTATTTATATACAAACACTTAAATTACACTCAATGATGTTTTTATTATAAATAAAGTTTAGAATTACATAATCATATTTCTACTCCAATTCGTTTTTTTGAAATATAAACATTTAAATCACGGCTGTCATAATGGATTTATTCAAACATGCATTAAATATTGAAGAACATTATAATTATAATGAATATGTAACGGTGCATAGCTATATTTATCAGAATGTTGCTTTCTAGAGTTCACTTTTCTAGCTGAATGAGTTTATGGTTTTTCTGAGGTAATTGACCCTTCGCAAAGCCCCGCCCCCCTTAGTTACTGTTGCTTTGTCCGACAAGCCGTGGCGCTGTAACGCCACACGCAGTGAAAAATACATCGAGGAGCAAAGAGGACACTGACAACACGTCGACAGACAAGACAAAGCAGGTTACTTATGATATTAAACAAAGTCCCAGCTTTCAAACTGTATAGTTTTTTTAAGAAATTCAAACAATAAAAACCATTTTGTGGCTCTTTAATGTGTCGTGACAGATCACTGTAGCGCCTTAGCTCAAGAGGCTCATAAACAGATCATCTCTTCCTACTAGTTCATTTATAGTATTAAATAAACATGAATGAACATGAGAAGGAATGTTGTTTCAAACGCGGAAAGACGTCAGTACTCAGTACACACCGTTTTTCAAGTTTAAGTCCACCGAGGTTAATCTACTAACTCCTGACTGCTTTGTTGGACAAAATGGCGGATTCGGCGTTCTGATTGGTTAGATCGCTTGTCAATCAAACTCCCGGCAAAGGGTCAATTGTTTACAAGCTGTTTTAGTGCCGTCTTTCTTTAATACCGCTGTAACTGGTATTAAAGCGGAGGAGAGGATGTTCACATGCTTCTCTTTAACTGAGGCGATAAAGCGATCTGTCACGTCACATTAAACAGCACCGAAACTGTGTTTTATTTTTTGTATCTCATAATAAGATGGACATCATTTGAAATCTGAGACTTTGCTTCATATCAAAATGAACAAAGCACAAAGATTATTGCGATTTATTGGATGGGAGGCGCTACATATTCTGCTCAACTGAAAACAGACTAGACTAATCGATTCTTGGGATTTAAGAATCGATATCAGTTCATAAAAATGAGAATCGATTAAAATCGAGAAATCGATATTTTTTACCCAGCCTTATTAATTACTCACTCTCATGTCGGTCCACACCCGTAAGACCTTCGTTCATCTTCAGAACACAAATTAAAATATTTTTGATGAAATCCGAGAGCTTTATGACCTCTGATATTACAGCAATGTCATAACCAATTTTAAGGCCCAAAAAGGTAGTAAAGACATTGTTCTGACGTAGAACACGGAAGTGCTGCACTGTTTACTACGTGAACAGTGTTGGAGACTGACAGGGAAGAGAAGAAATTGTTGAGTAAAGTCGTTATTTTTGTTTTTGCGGTTGCAAAGGTCGCTTCTCATCGCTTCATAACATTAAGGTTGAACCACTGCAATCACGTCGACTGTTTTAACGATGTCTTTAGTAAGGGCTGCACGATATATTGCACGATTCGAAAAATAACATTGAACTTGAACGCGATTATCGCTTAAACGCGATTCTTAGTGCGATTATGAAATCGCAAAGGCTGCGATTTGTTTTTTTTTTTTTTTTTTTTT
>RJVU01007700.1:2351128-2399047 GCA_003731715.1 Anabarilius grahami | reverse complement strand
GCTTATAATGTACATTTGAAAAAGCAACACGCGTCAAACATCTTTTCAGACACGAGAAGCATTTATTAACATCTTGTCCAACAAAAGACAACATTTAATAACATGTTTTTACTCCAAACTCACTTCATAACGACAGTTGAGCATCCTTCTGTGAGATGATTTGGCTTCTTACACAGAATAAGGCAGTCGTGTGTTTAATAGTCATGTTTAATTAATCAATTTCAATTTTCTGTTTATTCAGCTACAGCGATATGATGCGTGTTATCTTCTTCTGCTGCAGGGCATATTTTGAGTTTCTGTGCAAGAGCGCCCTCTGGCTTTCAGATGGAGAAGCATTTACTACTGATCACAGAGCCGTACAGCTCTGACAAGCCATGCATTAAATAATCGCAGCCTTTGCCATATCGCGTGCGATTTTATCGCGATAAATCGTGCAGCCCTAGTCTTTAGTACCTTTCTAGGCCTTGCAATTGGTTATGACATAGGGAGGTCATAAGCTCTCGGATATCATCAAAAATATCTTAATTTGTGTACCGAAGATGAACGAAGGTCTTGGCGTGTTTTGGACAACATGAGGGTGAGTGATTAATGACAGAAATTTAATTTAACTAAGGCCCCGTCCACACAAAGACGCATTTCTGTGTGTACGCACAAATTTTGTATCGGATAGGGCGTTTTCGGAAGGTGAAACCGCTATTTTTTGAAACTGGGTCCCAGAGTGGAAAAATCTAAAAACGCCGCCTTTGCATTTTCCTGTGCACAGCCTATCCATGTATTTTGTGAAACGATGATTTCATCACCCCACATGTCGACCTTAGTCAGACACCGCTAACAGCACAAAACAACAACAACAATAGCAGACTCTAGATGCTTGTGTTCGTGCTGCAGAAGCTACTGAGCCAAAATAAAGCGTTATTTCTAAGCTTTACTAAAGATTGTAAACAGCGTGCAAGGTTTATGCGCATGCTCCAAGTCTTATTCACTGTTTTAAGTGTATCTCTGTGGCAGAATTACAGCGCCACATACTGATCTGGCATGTATACTACATCGTTTTGAGTCGTTTCATGTGTACGCAGATATTTCTTGAGACGAGAAAAAAAAAAAAGATCGGATAGGGAAAGATCTGGCTTCGTGTGGACAGGGCCTAACTCTTTAAGGTCTAAACTAAGAACGAAAACTATAAAGATAACTATATTTGCGTTCACACCAACGAACGATAACGGTCTGTTTATTCTAAGCTCACACACTGCGGTTTCAAAGTTTGTACAACCTGTCTTCACTGTTCTTGTTGCATTTACATGACTTTAACCAGCAGATGTCCTCAGCATGCTATGTTTTGAGTGAATAGCTAGTGTAATCGATCTAATCTAACAGTGAATTTAGCTGACGAAGTCAATATAGTGGAATAAAAATGCCTAGTCTTTTTCACTGCAACTTCAAAGAAAGCAAGGATACCTGAGGTAATTTTATTTTACACTGTTTGCTAGCCTGGTATAATGATCTCATCTCCGGATCTTACTATTTATTCCGAGGGTATGACCGATTGTTTTCCATTTATCCATTTTCTTTAAAGTATCTTTGAAAAGGGTGTTTGACTTGTCAAGCAGTGGTGACTTTTTCTGGACCTCGGCGATTAACTTCTCTCAATGTAATTTGCCATTTTAAATGTGCGAACCCTTAAATCAGAACGGATTTTGATTGGCTGTCAGTGTTTTATGGTTCAACAGCTGGAAAAAAAATAGTTTTGAAAGTGATCCCAATGATATTGTTTCTCTATATCGTTATCGTTACAGCTGTGGTGTGGACAGTGCTATTCTTCTATAGTTAGAATGATTTTTAGAACTATATCTTTATCGTTATCTTTATAGTTATTGTTTTTGGTGTGAACTGGCCTTAAAGCTTAGCTGGTATGCAACTTATCAAAGGGTAAAGACTGCAAAGTAGCAAATGTATTGACTAACTTGGAGATTGATGTCAAGAGAAGAACGTAGTGCATTAGGCAAATTTGCAACGTTTATATGAACAGAGTCTCGTATTTGTAAAACAGTTAGTTGGTCAAATGATGCAAAGGTACCATCTATGTAGTCTCGTGTAGCCCTTCCGACTGACGGCAGAAGGTCTGGACTCTGTCGCAGCTTTCATTGGTCAAGGACCACCCAGAAGCTGACATGTAAAGCAACCAGTCACAGTTGGTTTTGTTCAGCATCATGTTTAGGGGTATGTAAGGTAATGTCGATGTCCCTACAATAACAGACAGATGTGTAAAACTCTTGGATTTAGCATTTAGTTGATCCTGATAAGCGCTCATTGTCACAGTTGTAAATACCACGGCTTTCTTCTTCCATGAGGGGGTTTGGCTTCATAATGGCTTTGTTTCCAGACGGACCCTTAAAGAACGTGACATTGTTCCAGCGATTGGTTATCGGTGCCGATTAATCGGCAAAACTGATCAATCCATCGACCTCTACCACAAAAGTCCTGAAGTGTTTCCAGTTTTGGGTACCATATAGGGCTGTGCTCAGAATATCGATACAACGATACATCGTCATGAACTCCTGACGATGCGCGTATCGATACAGCAGCTCGCGTATCGATACAGCAGCTNTGTCATTATAATTGTCAATTCAGTTACTGAGGCAGTGACTTTAAAAGCAAAAGGAAAAGCCATTCTAAGCTTTTTTTGTGACAATTTTTTATATTTAAATCATTGTTTTTTTAATGACAAAAACAAAATAGTTTTTTCAGTTATCACGACTATTATAACACTGGTTATTCAATAAACGCATATTACTGTTACTAAAACTCTGCTCAAAAGAAATTTTAATTCCAAATTGAACCATATCGTGATACGTATCGTATCGTGGCTTTAGTATCGTGATGCGTATCGTATCGTGACATTGTTGGTGATACACAGCCCTAGTACCATATGCATCAGACATTCAGCCAACGGTCCATGGCCGTGGTGTCTGAGGCAGAGACTACCATCTATGCACAAATTAGCTACAGAGAGCTACCTTGATCCCTCCAACAAGTATATACACCATCCAGAGTAGAAGAGAGAAGTGAAGGATTAGAATGTGTGGGGGAAGACAGAGGAATAACTTGGAAGCCATAATTGCGTAAAAGCCGAGTCCAAATTTTGAGACTGTTTTTCAGTGCGGAGAGTGTGATGGGAAAACAATAGAGCATTCAACGTGGAGGAATTGCATGAAGCATTCTCAATATTTTACCAAGCTGGTGGGTTATCCAATTTGTTTGAATTAATCCAGTATAGTGTGGAGCGCATATTTACAACCCATTTAGAGAGGTCCAAACCACCCAAATGCTCTTTGGGATTTTTGGGGTCTGCTAACTGAGATTCTGTTCACACACTAACAGGCAGATCTGGACAAAGACATGGCACGTTTGGTGGCTGTCTGCAGGGACGGGGAAGAGGACTATATTTTTCTTGCACGCCAGATTCCCTTGTACATCGATGACACTCTCACGGTAAGATCAATTCATTAGTTTCACTTTGCATTTTGCCATTATTAAAGTTGTTGTGAAATGAACATTAAACCTATTTATATTAAAAATATGTTCCTGGTCTTATTGTGCATCATTCATCTGTCAATTTGCGTATTTTAGTGACCAATACCATTAAACCGGTTCTAGAGATTTGCCTTGCCAAGTACCACTAAATACCAAGTGTTTATGTGTTCCTTTATATATGCTTACTGAAAGCAAACTAAAGTCACAGACAGTATTATATTGGAAGAAATGATTGTATATGCATGTTTATGTTGTAGATGGTGATGGAGTTTCCTGACAGTATTCTGGACTTTGACAACTATCAGATCAACAGTTCACAAATGAAGCAGTTTATTGAGGTAAACGATGACATTTTCCACTTCTCATTGTTAAAAACCTGTCAAGAACATGTCATATTTCACCCTAAAACCAAAAACAAGAAATTAGAAACTATATTTTTTTTAAAGGAGTGTTTCCACAACAACTGAAAAACTGGGGCCTGAAAACGCAAACTTTTGAAAACAGGTTTCAAAGTACAAGTTTTTAAAAACGATTCCGTTTTCGTCTCTGTGTAAACTACAAAAACGCAAATTTGTGAAAACAGTGATGTCATGCACATGCATATTATGTGTTTAGTCAATAGGCACCTTGTTTCTTTACAAAGTGACATCGCCATCTACTGGCCTGGCAGAATACAGCGATTTTAGTGGTTTTGCGCATCTGTGAGACTCTTTAGTCCCTTTTCCAGCTTGACAGAGACACAAGGTGCAAATAAAATGATAGAGAGTCAGACTTTTAAGGCTTTCAGCTTCACTTTCCCTCTTGTGTTTTGTTCACCAGCATCACAGTATGCTAAAGCAGCAGGACCTGAACATGGCATTGATGGTGATGTCACGTGAGGTCATCAACGCTCTGTCTCAGTCGGTGCCGTGCGTGGGCTGCCGGCGCAGTGTGGAGCACCTGTTCTCTCAGCTCACGGACTCCGGATACTTCGCATTGGAACCGCTCACTGTGGGATCCTCTGGAGTGCTGTCAGTCACACGGCCGTGTCTCACTGACCCCAGGAAACTCTTCACACTCTTTTATGTTCATGGGTAAGTGCTTTGATTACTAACATTCTTTAAAATATCTTCTTTTGTGTTCAACAAAAGAATGAAACGTATACAGGTTTGGAACAACATGAGGGTGAGTAAATTATTTTTGGGTGAACTATCCCTTTAAGGTGGAATGATGGGCAAGGAAAATATTCTAATCTATTAAACATCATTATCAGTCTTACAATCCAATCAAGTCCTTACGGCTTTTATTTTAACGTGTGCTTTTTATTCCTTTGTTGCAGGTCAAAGTTAAACAACATAATTGATTCCATCCCCAAGAGTAAAAAGAACAAACGCTGTCAGCTGCACTCTTTAGACACACACAAACCGAAGCCTTTAGGGTAAGTGTTTTATTTTTATTTTTAGATTTTATGTGACATTTGGTGTTTGAGACCAGGGCAAGGACAAGGACAAGGACAAGACAAAGATTACAAAGAAATGCATAACACCACATAATAAAAAAACGCATAATCTAATGCAAATCTAAGCTATTAAAACATTTACACTGTGCCATAGAAACATGTTTTTAAACAAAGTATGATGTTTGGTGCAGGGGCAGCTGGATGGACGTGTGGGAGCTGATGTCACAAGAGTGTCGTGATGAAGTGGTTTTGATTGACAGCACCTCTCTTTTGGAGACTCTGGAGACGTACCTGCGCAAACACCGGTAAGAGATTGTGATGTTACATATTTCTCCTAATTAATTGCCTCAGTGACAAAAATTAGATTTTTATTATTTTTTTTAATTTACTTTTTGTAGCTGATCTCAAATTTTTCTCTTTCTGCAACATCATTCTTAGATTCTGTACTGACTGTAAGAACAAGGTACTGAGAGCGTATAACATCCTGGTGGGGGACCTGGACTGCAGTAAAGAGAAAGGCTACTGTGCGTCTCTGTACGAGGGTTTGCGCTGCTGCCCACACGAGCGCCACATCCACGTCTGCTGCGAGACCGACTTCATCGCTCACTTACTGGGCCGAGCAGAACCAGAATTTGCAGGGGGTTATGAGTAAGTCCATGTGGAGTTTATTTGACTTTGTGTAACTTGCATTAAATTATACTGTATCATCAACTGGTAGCTTTAGATATAGGGGTGTGTGATATGAAATCCGTTTTATTTTTTTCCAAATTCTGTTATCAAAGGCATGTCTAATTAATTGAAATTATGAAACTTACACAATTTAACAACGATTTATTAAAAGTGTAACAAAAACTACACGTTTTAGGACCCTCTGAAGTACGTTTTATTAGTTTTTTTCTTCTGGGTTTTTTTTCTTTTTTTTCTTTTTTTTTTTTGGACTCCATTTTAATGGTTAAATTAAATTTTAGTAATCAAAAAACATGTCTAATTGATTGAAATCATGACACTTACACAAATTAACAACAATTTATTCAAAGTTTAACCAAAAAAATTTGNTTTTTTACCAAATTCTGTTTTCTGTTTTAAGTTTTCTGGATTCCATTTTAGTGGTTTAATTAAATTTTAATAATCAAAAATCATGTCTAATTAATTGAATTCATTAAAACAACGAAATGTATTATTATTTTTAAAGTTAAATGTTTTATTTTTGTTTCTTCAGAAATTCTGTGTTGTGTATTTTATATGAAGGCTTTTTTTTTTTTTTATTATATGACATTAAACAAACTTTTTGTCAAACAAAGTGCTGCACAACAGAGCTTTACTGTTAAAATTAAAACATGGAGGAAAAATTGTATATAAATAAATAAATTGATTATTATTTTTATTAGTTTTAGTATTATTATTACATTGAGACATATCTAAATTCTACTGTACAACAGTAATATATTTGTCATAATTTCTTAAAGTTAAACCAAACTTTTATTTTGACGGGTTGCAGTGAAGACCTTTGCGTTTCTGTGTGTTTATATGATGATAGTTTTACTCAAATGAAACTGTAAAATTATAAAATGCCTCATTCATACAGTAAATTCTGTTTTAATGACTGGATTCCGTGATTCCGTCTGCTTTTTCTGCATCACGAAAATTATAGGGCCCTAGTATTGTGCTACAGTGCACGTTCTATCAGTTGCAGTTTCTGTTTTTTGATTATAACCTCTCTGATATTGCAGTTCTACTTTGTCATCACAAACGTTTGTTATTTGCAT
The DNA here is from genome assembly GCA_003731715.1 of Anabarilius grahami. NCBI lineage: Eukaryota > Metazoa > Chordata > Actinopteri > Cypriniformes > Xenocyprididae > Anabarilius > Anabarilius grahami. The sequence goes on along the minus strand of RJVU01007700.1, from coordinate 2,392,312 downwards.
GCATTTTGAAGCCTTTCTAGTTTAAATGGATATATAGTTTTCTGAGCGCACACCCAAACATGCACAAAAATTAAATTAAATAAAGTGAATAAAAAATTTGGTCATATTGCTCAACCCTTCTTCGGCCTAAATAGTCCTAGTCATTCTGTTTTCTTTCACGTTTTGTTACCTTGTAGGGCTATATTTTTATGTAGCTATAGCAACTTGCAAAAAGTCTTAAACCATAATAAAAGAGAATTGTGACACAATTGTGGATTATCCTGCCTGAAAAGTAATGTGATGTGATATTTATGCCCTATCACCCACCACTAATTGGTTATTCCATTATCATGCATATACCCTCATTAAAAAGTGTTTGGATAATTTACAGGCGTCGAGAGAGACACGCAAAGACCATAGATATCGCACAGGAGGAGGTGTTGACGTGTCTAGGAATCCACCTGTACGAGCGGCTGCACAGAATCTGGCAGAAGCTGCGAGCAGAGGAGCAGACGTGGCAGATGCTTTTCTATTTGGGCATTGATGCACTGCGCAAAAGCTTTGAGGTAATGTTCATGTTGATTCATTTTGAATTCCTAAATGGCACTTTCCATGAATAGAATGATATATCCAACTACTAAATATTTTTTTGCTGAATTGACATATCCATGTCCTATTAAATGGCCAAATTTGTTGCTTTTTTTTTTTTTTTTTTCATTTAATTTTGTACTATTTAGATAAATCTTTAATGCTGTAAAATATTAAAATCACAGGATTGTGAACAGTATATATATCAAATATTTATGGTTGCAAAAAAAAAAAAGTTATACTTCTAAAATAGATAGGAAATAGAATGTGTGTGTAATAGAGGTTCCTCACAAGAAAAATAAATTCACTTTATTCTGTAAAGTAGTTTAAAGCCCTGTTTTGTGCTGTATATGACAATGTTGTTTCTAAAGCTCACCTGATCAGTGTTAAACGATGTGCAGATGGCGGTGGAGAGGGTTCAGGGCATCAGCCGGCTGGAGCAGCTCTGTGAGGAGCTCTCAGAAGAGGAGAGAGCCAAAGAACTCAAACAGGAGAAGAAGAGGCAAAAACGCAAGAACAAACGTAAAAACAAGTGTGGTTTTGAACAAGAGGCTGAGGGGGAAAAAGATAAAAGTCTTGATGAGGTAATGACTCATTTAATGTGTGTCTGTTCCTCTCCTTCACTGTGACCGTTTTGAATTTTTAAGATACATTTGCAATAAATACAACAACAAAAAAAAGCCACATTGTTGACTGTCAAGCTGCTGAAAATGTAGTTTGTTGCTACTCACTATTCGCTCTTCTTGAATTACTCTTTAATTCACTTCCTCATTGTCTTTCCGCAGGGTTCGTCTGAGTCTGTGGACGGCGGCTGTAAGTCGTGTGGCAGTGGAGAGGAGTCTGGCGGCAGCGTGGAGGTCATCATCACCAGCGAGAGTTCCTCCTGCACCTGCCCCGCAGCCTCCATCCTGCATTCCCCCAAAACCAAGAAAGGTAAGGAGAGCTTGGAGAGGATGCCTGGTAGGGCTGTGCGATGCGTATCGTCTGTGGTAATACACGGCTTTATTCTGAATGCTTTCACTGCATGATGTAGCCTAGTAGAATGTAGTTACAATGACCCCCCCAAATTTAATTTCTGTATGAGATTTTGTCTTATATTTCTATGATATAGTTAGCAATATCACACAAGCAAGTGTGCTGTTTTTCCCGGATATCAGCATAATATCAAATGTGGTACTGGTTTTATTCAACAGTTCAACAAACAAGAAATGAAAGGTGTACTATGCAGAAATTTTCAGTTACTGTTTGTAAACACAACATTTGGAGCACAGCCAGAATCGGACACCATCTAACTACTTGCGGGGAGATGAGTAGTGGTGTGTATAACGCGGTCACTCCTACTAGCCACTTTGGCGGGTTGAATTTCTCATTTTCCGCAGAATAGATACACGATACCAGCTGCGTTTTCTCGCTCTCTCATCTCTCCGACAGGGAGTTGACACACAAACCCGCCTCGTTTCATTTGCTCCAGATGAATGTTGGTGTTACAGGGCTTGAATTTCGGTGTGGGATTGTGCATTATTTTACCCATCCCCACAGATTTTGGACTCACTAAAGCGCACTAAAGTACTATATTGAGTTCTTTTTTGCTGATTATTGTGCTTAAACAGTCAAATTCAAACAAAATAATGTCAAAATGTCACGTAAACGCAGTCAGTTATGTTTTAAGTGAACGTAAACATGTGTAACAGTATAATGGATCCTTGCGTCAGGACTTAGTGACAGCAGCCTAATGTACCTGCTGCCAAATTATGAGATAATATTAGTAATATCTATATGGCAGTTTTTTCCCATGGTATCGATGTAAAAATGGTGGCCAGTGAAAATGCTGAGTGGCTAGTAATTTTGGAAAACCACTAGCTACAGTGTCTGGTGAGGGGAAAGGTTAATATCAAGCCCTGGTGATAATATTTTTTTCAAATATTGTTTATTATGCATTTTTTGGGTAACAATTTACAGTATGGTTTCATTTGTTAACATTAGTTAACTACTTAGTTAACATGAACTAACAATGAACAATACTTGTACAGCATTAATTAATGTTAGTTAATGTTAATTTCAACATTTACTAATACATTATTAAAATCCAAAGTTGAATTTGTTAACGACAACTTAGTGGAAAATGATATGACATCTTAGTGGAGTTTCAGACCCACCACCACCTGCTTCATGTGCCATTATTGGCTGGGCGTCACACCCACCAGCCAATGAAACGTCCTGAGCACAACAAAGCAAGGAGAAAATAAGAAAATACAGGCACAGGGCAGTGTTTCTGTGTAGACAGCCACCACTACACACTTCGAGTAGACCATAAGCAATCAATGATTGAGAGGCATTATTTTTGTCAGTACTTTATTTTTTCAAAAATCCTGCATAGTGCACCTTTTAATATTGTTACATTTTAGGCACAATGTTGTCTTTTTTTTTTTTTATCTATTTCACCAACAAAAATAGTTATAAACAAAGTCACAGCAGAAGCTCTGTGCATCTCAGAGTAACACACAGTGGTGTTTCGTTCCTGTATGAATCAGTGATTCATTCAAAAAGACAGACATCATTCCGGAATAAATCAACCATCAGTTGAATTGACTCAATGACTCACTCATTAAGTTTCATATTTAAAGTTGCCCCAATTATGCTTTTTTGACTATTAACACTCATGCAGTGTGTAATATAGCTGTTTGTGAATGTAAAGTTTTAAAAATCAAGTGCATTATTGTCTCCTAAAAGAAGTCGTCAGTAATTCCAGTCTCACTTCCTGTAACAGTGTAACAAATTTGCATAATGCCAGCCTATGGTTTTCATTGGCTGCCCGCGAACCTCTACTTTGCCCCGCCCTCAAACACCGTAGTTGTAGCTGAGACTGGAAGAGTTTGGTTTATCGCTGTTTTCTGCTTTGCATGAACTTCAAAAAAATGAGGACTCGCGCTGGAATTGATAAGGTAAAAATGTTGCCATTGTTACTGTTCATATCGCTGTGTATCAAGCGCTGAGAAGCAGAAATTCAGATATGGTAATGGCCATTTCATTTCCGACACGCGCTGTAAGCTGTCGACCAGTCACAACAGACTTGTTGATCAATCAGAGCAGAGCATGCTCACGGAAAGGAGGGGTTTAGAAAGACTCAATCGTCAAACGAACCATTTTCAGACTCTGAGAAATGAGGGGATTTCAGTGCATATCATGAGAACATTAAACTGTTTTTTTTTTGTCCTATGATGCATGTAAACATTGTTGGAGAGTCCAAAACATAATTAGGAACCTTTAAAATAGCATAATTGGGGCACTTTAAAGAATCATTTAATTGTCATAGCATTATTTGTGCAATTATAATTGCAGTGTAAATGCTTTAGATGCAGCTTCTGTGCAACATCTGCAGTGCAAAAAGGGATTTCGCTGATACTGATTTAATTTGATTGGTAACAGTCTAATTAAATATGAGAATTTGACAAAAAGATGATGCATACATCTAATAAGGTCTACTCTTATAAAGGTAGAAATTCCCTGGAAATCAGTTTAAGGTGGCAAATATTGCCCCTTAATAAAAAATTTTTTTTTTTTAAATAGTACCCAGAATGCCTCTGACTGGTGTGTTTGTGCCTGTTTGTTCCTCTAGTAGTGTTGCCTCACAGTAATGGCAGTGACTGTGGTTACTGCTCCAGTATGGAGGGCAGTGAGACGGGCTCTAGAGAGGGCTCAGATGTGGCCTGCACCGAGGGCATGTGTAACCATGACGAAACGGGTAAAGCAACGCTATTATGATTATAGATGGTCAAACATTTGTCTATTCAACTGTGTTGACATTGCATCTTATTCTGGAAACTTGTAAACATAATTTTTGTTTCCTGTTGGACTGATTCAGACCATTGGGTAAAGCCAACCAGTCAGATCTGAGCTTGTTTTGCGAGAGTTATTCTGTTTTTATACATAGTCAGGATCATATCTAAAGTATTCTTCTAATAGACCTTGGATAATGATGATATTTATTTTTGTCTTCAGGTGAATACTCATGTAGTCACCACTGCTCTGAGGAGAAGGAAGAGGATGCTGTGGACAGCTGTGTGGAGTGCTGGGCCAACTCAGAAGACAACACAAAGGGCAAAAATAAAAAGAAGAAAAGAAAAAACAAGGGGTTGCTTTGCAGGAGCGAACATGTGAGTTTACTTGGGCAACATAATTATCTTGTAATTATTGATTCATGCCTGGCATGAACATTATATTAATCATGTGGCTCCTTGATGAAATGGAAATATGTGCATTTTGTTGATTTATGAATACTTTATCTGCTAAATACAACCAGCTCTGCAGGATAATGGGAGACCAAATCTGCATCAGAATTTCACAACAATCATAATATTAACGCTAAAAATGTATAAAAAAATTATTTTAGTTCTTTTAGTGAATTTGTGATCTTCTCTCTTCTATCGTAGGGGTCTAAAGCAGAGGAGGGCTGCGTATCGGACGGCAGTCGGAGAGGATCTGGATCTGCTGCCGTTCACGAGTCTTCCTCCCCTTCACCGCCTCTGTGCAGAAGCAAAGAAACTCCGTGCTCTAAGTTGTGCTGTGAATCCTTAGCGAGCTTCAGCCATCATGTGAGCAGCAGCAGGCATTTCCACAGTCAGCCTCTCTTGCCAGACACGTGCACACAGGGTAACAGCTGCGCCAAGAGCCTCGCGGAGCTACTGGTGAGTCTGTTCACAGGTCTGATACCACAAACTGTCCAGTTTTCAATCCAACGAGTGTGAACGAGTATTATTTTAGTTTTATTTATATACTATATCGGGTTCTCAAATCTGGCCCTCGCCTTGCAATGGGTTTCAATGAAACTCCTTAAAGGGATAGTTCACCCAAAAATGAAAATCATTCCATAATTTACTCACCCTCAAGACATCCTAGGTGTATTTGACTTTCTTCTTTCAGTCAGACACAATCGAGTTATATTATTCTGGCTCTTCCAAGCTTTATAACAGGAGTGAATGGTACCTTTTTTTTTTTTTTTGAAGCCCAAAAAAGCACCTCCATCCATCATAACAGTAATCCATACGGCTCCAGGGGGTTAATAAAGACCTTCTGAAGCGATGCATTTTTGTTCGCGTTCACAAGAGAGTGGAGTTGCGGAGTATGACATAGGAGTAGCGTACGCTTAAGTGAGAGTCGACGCCTCTCGCGGTTCAAACAAACTCAAGCTCCTCCCACATTTCCCTTTACAAATTCTCTAATAATGTTCATTATTGTTTATTGAAATAATTGCAAGTAATAATTATTTCCTCCCAAATTTTTTTTTTTGTGAACAGAATGAATCTGAAGTGACCTCAGATGAAGAGAACTGTCTGACACAGGACGAGATCCAGTCGTTCGTGGAGAACAACAAGTCCTTCTACCGCACACGAGACCAGTACAGACAGCACCTTAAAGATCGCTTTACCAAATACTGCCGCGGAGAGTGGCTGCCCACCACCAGCGTCAGCTAGAGCCCGCGGCACACGCACACTAACGCACACTTATTTTTATAGACCGTGAAAACACTCATGATCACTGCTGCATTGTTGCTTTTTTCAGGCAAGAATTTGGGAATATGAAATGGGTAAAAGAATCAATTTCAGCGCTGTATTTGATGATGTTCATGTTTTTTGGGTAAGGTTACACGTCTTTTTCGCATCTATATACATGTCTTCCCCTTCAGGCACCTTCCTGTTTCACTCTGAATCCTTCTCAACCAATCACAGCTGGCTTTGTTTTCCTTTCCCTCTTGACATGTTGAAATAGGGAGCAGGTTGTTAGGAACACCGTTATTAAATTGATAATCGAGCTTGCAGGCCTTGACTGTAGGGTTAGATGTTGGTAGTCTTAATGTATTGTTTGTGAAGCATTTCTTTGTTTTTTTTGTTTGTTTTTTTTCTCCCAGATTGTTTCTCTGACTGACTATTTTAGTGGCAAGAATAAATGTACAGAAATGAAAATGATCTGAATAAAAAGATTTTACAGGAAGATGAAAACATCCATTTATAAAGAGGATTGGATGTGATGTTGAAGGCAATGTGCAAAATTTACAAAATAAAGAATATTTATTAATATGCATTAGATTTCAGTGTTTCATGTCTCTTGTGAGTGTTTCTATTGGATTATAGATTTGTAAATATCTAATTTGGTTAGCGTTTAAAAATATACTTAAGTTCCCATGATGTGCTGCTGAAACAGCTAGTTTTAACCTTATCTTGTATTCTCAAGCCTTGATAAAATTATAGTCAGCCACTAGATGGCGTGTTTTGTTCTGTTTCCTCCTCATGCTTCATTAAAATACAGACAATAAAAGTTAACAAACGAAATCTATATGTACAGTACAGTCCAAAAGTTTGGAACCACTAAGATTTTTTTATGTTTTTAAAAGAAGTTTCGTCTGCTCACCAAGGCTACATTTATTTAATTAAAAATACAGTAAAAACAATATTTCACAATATTACTGCAATTTAAAATAACTGTTTTCTATTTGAATATATTTGACAAAGTAATTTATTCCTGTGATCAAAGCTGAATTTTCAGCATCATTACTCCAGTCTTCAGTGTCACATGATCCTTCAGAAATCATTCTAATATGCTGATCTGCTGCTCAAGAAACATTTAATGTGTACAATTGTACAAAATATTTGTGTACAATATTTTTTTTCAGGATTATTTGATGAATAGAAAGTTCAAAAGAACAGTGTTTATCTGAAATCTTGAATTTTTGTAACATTATAAATGTCTTTACTGCCACTTTTGATTGATTTAATGCATCCTTGCTGAATAAAAGTATTCATTTCTTTAATTTCTTTTCAAAAAAATAAAAATATAAATTCTTACTGACCCCAAACTTTTGAACGGTAGTGTATAATGCTACAGAAGCTTTGTATTTCAGATAAATGCTGTTCTTTTGAACTTTCTATTCATCAAGGAATCCTGAAAAAAAAAGTACACAACTGTTTTCAACATTGATAATAATCATAAATGTTTATTGAGCAGCAAATCAGCAGATTAGAATGATTTCTGAAGGATCATGTGACACTGAAGACTGGAGTAACGATGCTGAAAATTCAGCTTTGATCACAGGAATAAATTACTTTGTCAAATATATTCAAATAGAACACAGTTATTTTAAATTGTAATAATATTTCACAATATTACTGTTTTTACTGTATTTTTTATTAAATAAATGTAGCCTTGGTGAGCAGACGAAACTTCTTTTAAAAACATTAAAAATCTTAGTGGTTCCAAACTTTTGGACTGTACTGTATATAATTGTCACCTGATGCCAAATTGAAACATATCGTAGTTCAATATAATTTAATGACTTTTTTAATAGACAACTGATGAGAATTTACACTTACGATTATAATCTTTTGAAAACATTAATATCATACGATACACGTGGATCATTGTGACAAAATAATGTCACATATAATGACATTTATGACAGTTTTTAAAAGTATTGAGTCAAAATCAGAAGACATTAATGTACATGTTCAATATACAGCATTAAAGGATTAGTTCACTTTCAAATTAAAATTTCCTGATAATTTACCTACCCCCATGTCATCCAAGATGTTTGTCTTTCTTTCTTCAGTCGAAAAGAAGTTAAGGTTTTTGATGAAAACATTCCAGGATTATTCTCCATATAGTGGACTTCAATGGCCTCCAGACGGTTGAAGGTCAAAATTACAGTTTCAGTGCAGCTTCAAAGAGTTCTACACGATCCCAGATGAGAAATAAGGGTCTTATCTAGAGAAACCATCACTCATTTTCTAAAAAAATAAACATTTTATACATTTTAACCATAAATGCTCATCTTGAACTAGCTCTCTTCTTCTTCTCCATTAGAATTCCAGCAGTGTAGACACTGATAAGTGTATTACTGCCCTCCACAGGTTAAAGTTTGAACTAAATTGTCATATACAATATGCTAGTGCAAGTATATAACAATTAGTTCAAGCTTTAGCCTGTGAAGGGCAGTAATACACTTAGCACTGTCTCCACTGCTGGAATTCTAATGGAGAAGAAGAAGAGAGCTAGTTCAAGATGAGCATTTATGGTTAAAATGTATAAAATGTTTATTTTTTTAGAAAATGAGTGATGGTTTCTCTAGATAAGACCCTTATTTCTCATCTGGGATCGTGTAGAACTCTTTGAAGCTGCACTGAAACTGTAATTTTGACCTTCAACCGTCTGGAGGCCATTGAAGTCCACTATAAGGAGAAAAATCCTGGAATGTTTTCATCAAAAACCTTAATTTCTTTTCGACTGAAGAAAGAAAGACATGAACATCTTGGATGACATGAGGGTGAGTAAATTATCAGGAACATTTTAATTTGAAAGTGAACTAATCCTTTAACTTGTATTCTCAAGCCTTGATAAAATCATAGTCAGCCACTAGATGGCGTGTTTTGTTCTGTTTCCTCCTTATGCTTCATTAAAATACAGACAATAAAAGTTAACAAACGAAATCTCTATAAATCTATATATGTATATAATCGTCACCTGATGACAAATTGCAAACATATCATCGTTCAATATAATTTAAATGACTTTTTTTACTACACAACTGATGAGAATTTACACTTACGATTATAATCTTTTGAAAACATTAATATCATACGATACACGTGGATCAATGTGACAAAATAATGTCACATATAATGACATTTATGACCGTTTTTAAAAGTATCGAGTCAAAATCAGAGGACATTAATGTATATACAGCGTTAATGTACAGTATGAGCTGATGAGTGAAAAAAAACCAAAAAAAAAACCGCGCGGGCGTCGACAGCAACCTAATATTTATATTTTCTTCTGTCGTTAATAATTAATCGCGGGTTCTGCGGGGATTGGATCCGTGTGTGTCGAGCTGTTCCTGGGTGTTAGCGACAGAAGATCAGGGAGGGCTGGAGTGATTTGTTCCCGCCCTAAACACATTGACTGATACTATTCTGAATCACAGATATCACTGCACGAGCGCTGCGTGCGTGCGCGACACAGACAGAAACAGAAACAAAGTAACAGCCGCGAGCAGTCTGATCTGATACATTGTTCCGTTCCGGCGCGGATTAGAACTCTTTGTTACATTGTGACACACTGTATCTGCTGCCTCAGATGATGATGGAGCGCTGGAAGGGGAGAGTCGCGCTGGTCACCGGAGCGTCTGTCGGCATCGGAGCGGCTGTGGCTCGCGCTCTCGTCCAGCACGGCATGAAGGTGGTCGGATGCGCTCGGAACGTGGACAAAATCGAGGTAAACGATCTTAACGCGAGTTGTTAGAGCTCAAAGGCCTCAGAGATGATGATATGTCTGTAGTGCTGCTCTTGTTAGCTCACTCATCATCTCAATCAAACTCCTTCTCCACGAACATGCGTTCTTCCCCAAGGACACCGTTCATCCTTTATTTATGAGTTGAGTGTGTTCATTTGAAGAGAAATGACACTTGACCTGTTAAAGTGATTGATTGATCGCCTGTGAAGTATTGATAGATTTCGCCCCGCCCACTTTACCCTTCTCTAAATCACCTCGAGCTCTTCATTTGACAGTTCATATGCCATTAAATGCGTAATTTGCTAAGTTTAAGTTTGACTTTTAGTTTAGTTGAGAGTTGTTTTAGTTATAAAACTATCATTAAATATAATATTACTTGGTTTTCATACTAAAATGAACATATTTTCTCACATTCTAAACCTGTTATATTTTTCTGAGGAACACAAAAGGAGGAGAATTGTGATGAAGCTTCAGTCGAAATGAAAATTATCAGTTGTGTTAGTCACATAAATCTTTTGTATGATTCACATTCATAGTCACTTCAAAACACCTCCTCTTGTGTTCCGGTCATACGGGTTCAGAACAGCATGACGATGAGTAAATGAAACTATTTTCATATTTTGTGTGATAATATTCTAGGTTAAGCACTCTTTTGTTCAACGAGGTCTCGCTGCAACATTCCTCAACCCTTCCTCATAAGCTGTCAATCAATGAATAATGTCATGTCAATCATTAATGGGGGTTTGAGCCCTGCCCTTGAGCTCTCAGAAGTCTTCAGGTGTTGTGTAGTTGTGTGTACAAGAAACTCATTGTCATGTCTGTTTTAGGGGGGAAATACAGTGTTTTTATAGTATGCTTTCTTATTTCAAAAGATACATTTGACATTGATGCCTCATAATATAATATGAGTGCTGTGTGTTTCTTTAACTTGAAGCGATTGCTTATTTCCTCGCTGCTGATTTATTGAGATTGCATTAAAGTGCTTCTGTTTTTGTGTGTGTCTGTTGCTGACTCTAAAGCACAGTCCATTCATATTAACACGTGTGTGTTTGTGAGATATTGTTATGACGGACAAAGGTTGAAAGTTATGACATGCTGCTCTGATTTACTGCAGCTTTGATTTTCCGGTTCGTTCCTGGAAATGCCTCATTTTGACAGTCTGTCTGTGTTGTAAATCGTTGAAGGTCTTGGCAGGTTTTATCAACAACAGAGATCGAGATACAGTACGTCTTTACTTCATGAGATGCGTTTCCACAGGGAAATGAGAGACAAGGCGATCTTTGTGTCCGTCTGATCACAAGGCACCACTGTAATTGTGTGAAAGGCTGTATTCTGTGTGTGTTTTTTGGGGCCACATTGAGCCTAGGACTGTCTCCCAAGAATATAAACATTCACGCGCAGTAGCCAGATGCTTTGAGTCTGACATACTGACATTTGACACCAATAACAGTGAAATCTCACTGGTGCATTTGCCAATATCAGTAGTATAATTGAGTTTTGCAGCCCTGTTCTTGTATTCCAACCAAACGGAGAGAGACTGGGAAAATCAGTAAGAAAGGGTTGGGAACAGGATAGTGATGAAAAAACAGGGACTCTGAGGGAGTAATAATGTAGTCGCTATGGGAGATGGGATGGAATGGAAAGCGGCTCTGATGAGGGGCCTTCATTGGCAGCATCCGTTATGTTCCAGGATCAGCTTTTCCCATGGCAGCCTTTGAGCTGATGGATCGCTGATCCCAGGACACTCCAAATTACATGAGGAAAACCAGAGGCTCCACCTACCAAACAGAGGCTTTATCTATCTATCTATCTATCTATCTATCTATCTATCTATCTATCTATCTATCTATCTATCTATCTATCTATCTATCTATCTATCTATCTATCAGCATACAGTAGTTGCACTTCAGCCCAGTCAGACAACAGTCTGTTCCATTAATACTACAACTCACTCCACCCATACTGCTCTGCTGCACTTATAAATCCATCCACACACTTTAACTCACTTTGAGTGCTGGACGAGGATTTGTGTCTTTAATTGGATTGATCTTTATCTCTTAATGTGAGATACTCAATGCTCCAATCAAATCTGGAACTGGAAATGGCTTAATCACTTTCCATGTGTGTGTGTGTGTATATACAGTGGGTACGGAAAGTATTCAGACCCCCTTAAATTTTTCACTCTTTATTATATTGCAGCCATTTGCTGAAATCATTTGTTCATTTTTTTTTTCCTCATTAATGTACACACAGCACCCCATATTGACAGAATTGTTGACATTTTTGCAGATTTATTAAAAAAGAAAAACTGAAATATCACATGGTCCTAAGTATTCAGACCCTTTGCTCAGTATTTAGTAGAAGCACCCTTTTGATCTAATACAGCCATGAGTCTTTTTGGGAAAGATTTTTTGGGGATCCTCTGCCATTCCTCCTTGCAGATCCTCTCCAGTTCTGTCAGGTTGGATGGTAAACGTTGGTGGACAGCCATTTTTAGGTCTCTCCAGAGATGCTCAATTGGGTTTAAGTCAGGGCTCTGGCTGGGCCATTCAAGAACAGTCACGGAGTTGTTGTGAAGCCACTCCTTCGTTATTTTAGCTGTGTGCTTAGGGTCATTGTCTTGTTGGAAGGTAAACCTTCGGCCCAGTCTGAGGTCCTGAGCACTCTGGAGAAGGTTTTCGTCCAGGATATCCCTGTACTTGGCCGCATTCATCTTTCCCTCGATTGCAACCAGTGGTCCTGTCCCTGCAGCTGAAAAACACCCCCACAGCATGATGCTGCCACCACCATGCTTCACTGTTGGGACTGTATTGGACAGGTGATGAGCAGTGCCTGGTTTTCTCCACACATACCGCTTAGAATTAAGGCCAAAAAGTTCTATCTTGGTCTCATCAGACCAGAGAATCTTATTTCTCACCATCTTAGCAAACTCCATGCGGGCTTTCATGTGTCTTGCACTGAGGAGAGGCTTCCGTCGGGCCACTCTGCCATAAAGCCCCGACTGGTGGAGGGCTGCAGTGATGGTTGACTTTCTACAACTTTCTCCCATCTCCCGACTGCATCTCTGGAGCTCAGCCACAGTGATCTTTGGGTTCTTCTTTACCTCTCTCACCAAGGCTCTTCTCCCCCGATAGCTCAGTTTGGCTGGACGGCCAGCTCTAGGAAGGGTTCTGGTCGTCCCAAACGTCTTCCATTTAAGGATTATGGAGGCCACTGTGCTCTTAGGAACCTTAAGTGCAGCAGAAATGTTTTTGTAACCTTGGCCAGATCTGTGCCTTGCCACAATTCTGTCTCTGAGCTCTTCAGGCAGTTCCTTTTACCTCATGATTCTCATTTGCTCTGACATGCACTGTGAGCTGTAAGGTCTTATATAGACAGGTGTGTGGCTTTCCTAATCAAGTCCAATCAGTATAATCAAACACAGCTGGACTCAAATGAAGGTGTAGAACCATCTCAAGGATGATCAGAAGAAATGGACAGCACCTGAGTTAAATATATGAGTGTCACAGCAAAGGGTCAACAATTCTGTGTTTTTCTGTCAATATGGGGTGCTGTGTGTACATTAATGAGGAAAAAAATGAACTTAAATGATTTTAGCAAATGGCTGCAATAAAACAAAGAGTGAAAAATTTAAGGGGGTCTGAATACTTTCCGTACCCACTATATATATATATATATATATATTAGTGTGTGTGTGTACATGAGATGTTAATTTAGGCTAAATCTGCAGTGGTGGAAAGAGTGTCTCTATAAGTGTTTGTCCTTCAAGCTCAATCGATTCCTAGAAAACATGTGGTGCATGACTCAGTGCATGCAGGCCCACCGGTGCTGTCATGATCTTTGTATCACGCATGGAATCAGTAAGCTGGAATATTCCGCTGACCTTGGCAGCACTGAGTGTTTAGTTGAGTGCTCATGGCTGATTGAGATGAACTTTCGGTCGCTTCTCAACTCTGTTAATGCACATTTTAGGTGTGTTCGGCTTCATGCAGTGCTGTGCAGACCGATCAACGTCTGACTTGAATGCCTGTTAAAATATTTGTCTGACATGCCATCAAAGTAAATGATTCGAGAGCAGTCGGCTGGTTCATTCTGCGGCTGGATGATCAGTGAATTCGATTGCCCGAATTCACTGATGACAATGATCACATGTTTATTGTTACAAATTTTGCTCAATTTTTTTATAGAAGTGAAAATTCTTTTAATGTAATCTTAATGTTATATTGTGTCATGTTTATAAAATTAAAACTCTGTCTTATGGCTTATGTTGAATCTTATTCTTGTCCAGGCTCTGTGTTAAGCAGTGCATAAAGTATTGAATGAAAAGTGTTTCTGTTGCTTCATGAAAATATCTTGAATGTCTGTGTGTTTGACCAATATTACAGCTAATAAACAACATCTGTGAAAAAGTATGCCAACTATGTGCAAACTTAAAAATGCTGGGTAAAAAACAACCCAAGTTGGGTTGAAAATGGACAAACCCAGTGGTTGGGTTAAATGTTTGCCCAATGTGCTGTGCAGGTTTATTTAACCCAACTATTGTTTAAAAATGACTATATTACTGACTTAAAATGAACTCAAAATATGTTGGAAATAAATAATCAGACACAATTACTAGAGGCAACAATAATAATCAAAAGGTGAACAATTATTAATAAGCAATTGTTTGCAAATGTGAATTAATTATTATTCATTAAACTTATTAATAAGCATTCATTTATTAAACATATTAATAAATGTTAATTTCCTTCATACATTTAAAAAAAATACAGTAATTTTTAAACAATAGTTGAGTTAAATAAAACTACCCAGCACATTGGGCAAACATTTAACCCAACCGCTGGGTTTGTCCATTTTCAACCCAACTTGGGTTGTTTTTAACCCAGCATTTTTAGGGTGTGAGTATCGATATGGGAAGAAAAGTGAAATCCAGCAGTCAAACACTGCGTCCCAAACCGCACACTGTCTGAGTAGGGAATCAGTGAAACATTATTGCACAGATATTTACATTGCATTGCATTAACTAACATTGCGTCAGCGTTTAGTAGTGCTTGCTGAGATCAGTTTGATCTCCATTAGACCGCAGCATCTTAATCATGGCCTTCAGGCACACCACAGGTATGATTGATTGATTAAATCATTTGATTGCTCTTAATGACTTTGTGCTTTAGAGGTAGCTCTGTGCATTGACAGATTGTTTCCTAATTTAGTTATGAATTTGTAGTGGTTACAAGAATATATAAAATCAGGTTTTAATGAGGGCATTTACATGCACATCTTACACCGGTTATGCTTACTCAAACTTGTGTTTTTTGGGTACATAGGGTGATTTGAGGAGAACCGTTGAGGCAAATCCTGATGGACACAACTAGATTTCTGCAGATTACCCCGGTTTTGGCTTTGCATGAACACAAAACATATTTATCGGCCCTTCTATGCGTTTTTTTCATTTTATTCATGTCTTGTGCACATCTGTTTAAGTTTTGCCATCAAGACAAATGAAAACCCCAATGATTTTAATGTTTAATATAAATGCTGTTTTCTGGGTTTCTTTAATGAACTAATTTTTTGCTTGTACAACAAAACTGATCAGGTTTTGCTTAAAGTGCCCCATTATCCTTTTTTTTTAATATTACATAATAATATTATGTAAAAGCTCTGCAAAGTGTCAAAGATCAAAGTGCACAACAAATAAAGTTATTGTCTTCTAAAAGAAATAATTGATTAGAGTTCTACATACCTGCATACCTACACTCTAAAAATGCTGGGTTAAAAACAACCCAAGTTGGGTTAAATATGGACAAACCCAGCGGTTGGGTTAAATGTTTGCCCAACGTGCTGGGCAGTTTTATTTAACCCAACTATTGTTTAAAAATGACTATATATCTGGCTTAAAATGAACCCAAAATAGGTTGGAAATTAAAAATCAGACACATAACTACTAGAGGCAACAATAATAATCAAAAGGTGAACATTTATTAATAAGCATTTTAATAAATGTTTATCGTTTAATTATTATTCAATAAACTTATTCATAAATGTTAATTTACAACCTATTTTGGGTTCATTTTAGGCTAGAAATACAGTAATTTTTAAACAATAGTTGGGCTAAATACAACTACCCAGCAGGGCAAACATTTAACCCATTTGCTGGGATTGTCCAGACATCTTACATTGTTGTTTGGGTCATTAAGCATGTTGATATAGGTGCATAAAGCACTCAGGGTCTACAAAAACATGTGTTTTAATTACTGAATTTGCTTTCCTAAATGACATTCAACAGAGTGAAAGAAACATCACACACTTATGTGCAAATGTCACATATTTGCATGTGTTAGATGGTGCGCATGAATAGGAAATGTCATTTTGCAATGTTGTTATTCCTGTCTGGAGTCAATCTCAGCTCCCTCAAAGCACAGTTCTCCGAACTGATTATTCCAGTTGTCAGTTACAGTAATGGATGGCCTTTGTGTACGTTTTGTTGCAACTGAAGCATGCGTAACCAAACCAGTTGCGGGCGCTTTTATAATGCGTCGGATTACAAGGGCAAACAAGGATGACATCAGCCACCCTATCCATAAATTCTTGAGCAAATGTCCATCAATCACCTCTCTTTTCATCTTTCCCTTAAAGTTATAGCACACTTGGAAATAAGTCAAATTTATTTATATAGTGCTTTCACAATACATATGATGTTAATGTTTATAATATCTTAAAGGGGACCAATAATGCCCCTTTTTCAAGATGTAACATAAGTCTCTGGTGTCCCCAGAATGTGTCTGTGAAGTTTCAGCTCAAAATACCCCACAGATCATTTATTATAGCTTGTCAAATTTGCCCCTATTTGGGTGTGAGCAAAAACACACCGTTTTTGTGTGCATCCCTTTAAATGCAAATGAGCTGCTGTTCCCGGCCCCCTTTCCAGAAGAGGGCGGAGCTTTAACAGCTCGCGCTTTGGTTGCTCAACAACAACAAAGCTGGAGAATCTCACGCAGCCAAAATGAGGATTGTCAGTAACGGTTTATAAATTTATGTAGTTGCTGTGGAGTTGATTCAACTCATCCACTAGCATGTGTCGTCATGTTAATCTTTTGTGCAAATCCAGTATGAATTGACCCTCGTTTGTGAAGCAGTCCGGCGTAAAATGACGGCATGACAACAACACTCTACTACAACAACTCTTCCTCTTCTCTAAAGCAGCCCAACATGGCCTCACCCCCATTGTTGTGTGTTCTCGGGGGCGGGGTTTATGTAAATTTTGGGGTTTGTGATGTCACTTACCCGGGAAGAAGCTCGTTGTAGTCCCTACCAGCCATTTGTTGTAGTCCTTAAAAAGAGATTTCTGTAAAATATCTCCCTTTGCATTGAACTTTGAGCGTCGTAACTTTGCAGATGTTGTTTATGCTCAAACAGCAACATTACACACTAACTAAAGTTAAAATAGTCCAATCATAATTGAGGACCCCTTTAAAACCCTGCTTTCATTGTATGGAAAAGAGCAGTGTGTACAATTTATTTATTTTTGTGTAATGTTGAATTGTTCATTTCTACAGATAAATGAAGCCAGTGAGTTGAATGCAGTGGGAACTGTGCTCTATTAGATCTGTGAAAAAGCCCCGGCCGTCAGATTTGACGCCAAGTTTCACAGCTCTTGTAAAAGGCACTTAATCAGACCTCAAATAGCCTTCACAGACTCACAGTCTTCCGGTGGCTGAGGATCGTGGCACTGCAGCCAATGAATTCTGTCTTCTTGGCAGGCGGCGTATTGTATTTGTTTAAGCGCGTCACTGCGGTGCCTTCAGACGGACCGGACTCCTCTTTTATTTCTGCTTCTCTTGTGAGCGCTGGGCTGTTTGCCAGCCGCAGTTCGAGTAAAGAGGGTTTTTCCCACTGTGCTTTGAGCTTCACTCATGTTTGCTGATGTACACTTGCATGCACTCTTTCTATCCCTGTTCCAAAATCTAGTGAGCTTCTTATTTAGACAGCATTATAGGAAATCATAGTTTCACTGCAGATGGGAAGGCTGTTCCAAAAGCCACCTGCTAAAATGCTTTATTTGGTTCAAATGTGGAGAAGTTCAATCTGATTTTAACCAAGATTTGTGGTTTGATCGTTTTATATCGCTTAGTGATGTTTTAACGCCAAACTCCTTCAGAATCTGTTGTCCTTTGCATGCTGGACAATGTACTTTTGTAGGCCAAAACTTGAAAACAAAGCATTTTAGTGGGTTTTTGGTTAAACTTAAATGCCTGAAATAAGGTCTGTGGTGAACACAAGCTCAAGACATTGTCACATTTTATTATACGACATGTGATTGTACTTACTTTTACTTGAAAAAGGGCATTAAACATCATCAGCCGAACAGGTAAACTCATCTATGTCTCTTTCACAGCCTCATTGTGTTCAAAACCGCGCTCTTGCAAACTATTTTAACTCAAACTTTTAGGGAAAATGTTTGTAAATGAAGACCGGAAGAGTTGTCGGAAGCTTAGTGATGGTGACGTGTAAGTCATGTGACCTTGTTTATACCCTACGTTTTGCCCTTCTCCTGAATGTATTTAGGCTTCAAAATTCAGTGTTCATTTGTGAAGATTATCATGATGAACAAAAACATGTTAAAATAGAATAATATTAATCCCAAAGCCAATGGAAAATCTAGTTCGGTTCTGTTCACACAGCGTGGGTTTTCCCAGAATGAGTCCTGAAAATTTACAGGTGCGAGTTCGGTTTTAGAATGCGGGTTTTAATAACTGAACTGTGTGTGAACGTAACTGTATTAAAGGGTTAGTTCACCCAAAAATGAAAATAATGTCATTTATTACTATTACTTTACCCACCCGTAAGACCTTCGTTCATCTTCAGAACACAAATTAAGATATTTTAGTTGAAATCCGATGGCTCAGTGAGGCCTGCATAGCCAGCAATGACATTTCCTCTCTCAAGATCCATTAATGTACTAAAAACATATTTAAATCAGTTCATGTGAGTACAGTGGTGCAATATTAATATTATAAAGCGACGAGAATATTTTTGGTGCGGCAAAAAAACTAAAAAACGACTTATAAAGTGATGGCCGATTTCAAAACACTGCTTCAGGAAGCTTCGGAGCGTTATGAATCAGTGTGTCGAATCAGCGGTTCGGAGCTCCAAAGTCACGTGATTTCAGCAGTTTGGCGGTTTGACACGCGATCCGAATCATGATTCGACACGCTGATTCATAACGCTCCGAATCTTCCTGAAGCAGTGTTTTGAAATCGGCCATCACTAAATAAGTCGTTATTGTGTTTTGGCGCACCAAAAATATTCTCGTCGCTTTATAATATTAATATTGCACCACTGTACTCACATGAACTGATTTAAATATGTTTTTAGTACATTAATGGATCTTGAGAGAGGAAATGTCATTGCTGGCTATGCGGGCCTCACTGAGCCATCGGATTTCAACTAAAATATCTTAATTTGTGTTCTGAAGATGAACGAAGGTCTCACGGGTGTGGAACGACACGAGAGTGAGTAATAAATGACATTATTTTCATTTTTGGGTGAACTAACCCTTTAAGGACTCAAATACAGGACTGACAACTGTATTCTGCTGCTGTGTGAACGTGGCTTTAGTGACAAGAACGTTTTTAATAATCTAAAGAACTATTTTCCACTATAAAGAACCTGGAAAGATTCCATTGATGTTAAAGGATCTTCACAGAACCATTAATGCATGTAGTCTGACTTTAGACAGTAGTAACCCAGGTTCTTCAAAGAAAAAAATTGTTTGACATTTAAACTAAGGTTTTTATTTTAATGCTTGTTTTGTATTATTTTAGATCCTTTCCATTTATCCTTTGTTAGTTTTCTGAGACTCCCCTGTGAATCCGGCCCCCTGGTTGAGAACCACTGCTTTAAAGCACTTTACGTTTCTGCGTGTTGGTAATGTGTCTGCATGTTTTGTTTGTGTGAAGCGTTGGACCTGTTTTCCGTGCTGGGTGTGGAGCTGACACATCACAACCTGCAGGTGACATTACGACCTGTGTGCTGCTGTCACACATACACAGCCTCTCTTAGCTTCTCCCATTGTAACTCAATAGATCTGAGACTGTTAAAAGATCACGATCAAGTCATTAGTCACCTTATGAGTGTGTTTGCACCATCACCTCATTTGCATAACTCTTGTACTAAAACAGGTGAACAGCACATGCAATATCATGCAAATAACCACACTTTCATCAAGAGTAATACATTCCTTTCTGTGCCTTATATTAATAAGAACCTATTATGATTTCTCACATGTTCGACTTGTTGCTATTTGAGCATGAAAAATGTCTGCAATGCACAAAGTCTATATATATTGCAGCTTTTCTTTGTTGCAGCTCCTCTTTAAAGAGCGCATATTATGCCCTCTTGCCCTATACATACATATATATATATATATATATATATATATGTATATATATATGTGTGTGTGTATATATATATATATAAAGATGGAAAGATGGAGAGCATCTAATGTTTCTTGTAGAAATAAGCAATATGTCTTTTATTTGGCCTCCGGGGGACATCCTGAATCTTCTGAAAGCCACTGTCTCAGCAGACTAAGCGACATCACAATCCTCGAGCAGACGCGTACGGACGCACACACGGGTTCATCGAGTGCACTGCATGAGAGCCGGGGAGGGAGGGAGAGAGAGGAGAATCGACCCTGCAATAAACCAAATGCGATTATATTTCATAACAAGACTTAAAGCATTCTTTATTTCTTATTGAGTCGTTTTATTCTCGCAGTAATCTGCGTATAATTGCATGAAGAAATATGCTGAAAGGCTTTGTCTGCTGTAATCCATGATAATACTGAGCTGTTGCATGATAATGAAACCCCCTCTTGCCGTGAGATGGATTCATCCATCGGTGGTCAGACTGTCTGAGGACGTGCCGTGCGAACATGCTGTCTTTCTATTACGGGCTCTCCTGTAGCGAGCTGAACAGCGTCTTACTCTGAACAGCCCCTGGAGACTGATGTCACTTTTGAAGGCATACAGCACCTTGCATACAACACGTTCAAGCTTTTGCATTTTATCAGCATTGACACTTAAGATTGCAAAACAAGATTTTCTGTGCCTGTAGGCCAGAAGGACCAGTGCACACTGAGCTCGTCCTCTATGGAGTGTGCATACTAAACATCCTCTAAGGTTTTGACATCTCAGTCAATCTTATTGGCTGGAGCAGATCTGTTGAAATAAGCACTTTTGTAAGAGAAACTGGGTTGTTGCTGTAAATACATGTTTCCCAGCTGAAGGCTCGAGACTTTCTGCACTGCTAAATTTGTCTCTTATAAATGTAGAATTCATGACGTTGCACTGCTTTCTGAGATCAGCCTGATTATTCTTTCTATAGTCATATTCTGTTAGTGTTATTTTAGTTTTATTATAGTATTTAGACATTTTTATGCGCTTTTTTTTTGACAATTCTATTTAGCTTTCATTTCTATTTCAGGTTTTTATTTTAGAGTTTTGGTATCACTTTATAATAAGGTCTCATTAGTCAATGAATTAGGTGACATGAACTAACATTGAGCAACATATTTTTCAGCATTTGTTACTGTTTTTATAATAATACAATTGTTCATGATAGTTCTCAGTGCATAACTGATATAACTTTTGATTTCAAAAATGATTAGTAAATGTTGAAATTAATCTTAAAGGATTAGTCCACTTTTAAACAAACTTTTCCTGATAATTTACTCACCCCCATGTCATCCAAGATGTTCATGTCTTTCTTTCGTCAGTCGAAAAGAAATTAAGGTTTTTGATGAAAACATTCCAGGATTATTCTCCTTATAATGGACTTCAATGGCCTTCAGACGGTTGAAGGTCAAAATTACAGTTTCACTGCAGCTTCAAAGAGCTCTACATGATCCCAGACGAGTAATAAGGGTCTTATCTAGCGAAACGATCGGTCATTTTCGAAAAAAATACAACCGTTTATGCTTTATAAACACAAAATATCGCCTTGAACGTACTTCTGCTTTCCGCATTCTTTAAAAGGTTTACGCTGTATGTCCTACGCCTTTCCTGTTCTACTTACGGAAAAAAAACTAAACTGGCGCCGCGTTCGTTCCGTAAGTAGAACCTTAATTTCTTTTCGACTGACGAAAGAAAGACTTGAACATCTTGCATGACATGGGGGTGAGTAAATTATCAGGAAAAGTTTATTTAAAAGTGGACTAATCCTTTAAGATTAATAAATAATATTCTCATTGTTATTTCATGTTGACTAATGTTAACTAATGAGACTGAACTTAAATGCATTATCAGCTTTATTTCACTTAACGGAAACATTTTTAATAGTTTTAGATTTGGTTAACAATAACAACAACACCATATTCCGAAAAAAAAAAAAAAAATTGGATTAAAAAAAAAGAATAAATAGAGAGAGAAAGAGGGAGACTTCCTAACATTTCCCAATAGTCAAAAAATATATAATTATGGATGTCATAGGACATTGTTCATGTTTTATATTTGAGTTATTAATTCTTTCGAGAGAAGAGGAAATGTTTTAAAATACAACCTTTGTCATTTTTCAGATGCATAGTTTTATGAAATGTCAGTTTTTAAATGTACTGAATGACTTTGCCATGGAGATAAACCATTATCATCTGTTTGTTTCTCTGCTCTTGGCTTTTTTCTTTCTTTTTTTTTTAGGAAGAGTAATGCAGTAATGCTTGGCTTTCAGTCTCAACTTCACACACACACACACACACACACACAGAGCCGGATGCTTCTCGTGGTGCTGAAATCAATTTGGATGTCTTTCCTTACACACACACACACATACACACACACACAGAGAGAGAGAGAGAGAGCGAGGGAGAATCTCAAATTCTCACATACTCCATCCGAGTCCAACATTCACACTCACACACACACACACACAGAGGAAACTCAGTGCTGTTCCCGCAGTGCTCGGTACTTCAGTGGCACATTTAATAGAGTAGTGTTGGCAGAGACATCAAGCCATGCTGTGCCCTTCCCTCCACACACACACTAACACTCACACAGAATTAACACTCGCCAAACACTCTGTCAGCAAAGATTGTCTTTGAGGGGACAATAAACCTGGCCCTCACTGGTGTCGCCCGAATGATCACACATACACCAATTTCTACAGTTTTTACAATAGGAAAACTATTTTCTGACTAAGTTGGCTTTGTGTGTTTCATTTAAAGGTGACCAATTATGCCCCTTTCACAAGATGTAACATAAGTCTCTGGTGTCCCCAGAATGTGTCTGTGAAGTTTCAGCTCAAAATACCCCACAGATCATTTATTATAGCTTGTCAAATTTGCCCCTATTTAGCGAAAACACGCTGTTTTAAATGCAAATGAGCTGCTTTCCAGAAGAGGGCGGAGCTTTAACAGCTCACGCTTTGGTTGCTCAACAACAACAAAGCTGGAGAATCTCACGCAGCCAAAATGAGGATTGTCAGTAACGGTGTTCAGCCTTACATTGTTCAAACCGGAGTCGACACTGATGGAGAGACTCAGGAAGAAGTTACAACTTTTAGAATGAAACTGGACGTTTCTGAATGGTTAGTGGATAAATTGATGTAGTTGCTGTGGAGTTGATTCAACTCATCCACTAGCATGTGCCGTCATGTTAATCTTTTGTGCAAATCCAGCGTTGAATTGATCCTCGTTTGTGAAGCAGTCCGGCGTAAAATGACGGCATGACAACAACACTCTACTACAACAACTCTTCCTCTTCTCTAAAGCAGCCCAACATGGCCTCAACACCCTTGTTGTGTGTTCCCGGGGGCGGGGTTTATGTCAATTTTAGGGTTTGTGATGTCACCAACCCGGGAAGAAGCTCATTGTACTCCCTACCAGCCATGTGTCAGTGGAATTGCATGACAAAATTACATAAATATAATTACATATAATATGATGAATTTGATTATGTGGTTGTGTTCAGTGCCGTTCATCTCGACACAATGACCTGTGCTGTTTGTTACACATATGCAAAAAAAAAAACATCCAAACAATCTCATCATCATTTAGACAGGGATATATTTTAACACAAGTAATGCCATAGACATGTACATTTATGAGTGTTTCGTCTCACTCAACTCTAGGATCTTAAGTGCTGTGAACGGCTGATTCCCGTGTTACTAAACACTGACCAGATTAGAGATTACAGCAGCTTTACTCTCCTTCAACCTCACACACACACACACACACACCTCTTACATCAGCCTTTATCAGTCATCTCATAGGTTTCTTCTGTCCTACTTCTGCTTTCTGTTTTCGTTCTTTTATCTTATGGTCTCCATCTCCAACAATGTACATAAAGTGCAACAGTTGGCTTCCGGAAGTAAAAACTCCATTCCTTTTCTCCATATGGATATTGATTTTGAACGATAACTTATAAACTTTTAAACACAGACCTACTGTGAGCTACGAGGCTGTTAATCGATGATATTTGTTTCTGCTGAAGCCGTCAGCCCACCTTATTTAAGCTCATGTTTAAAGTAATCGTGTTTAACAGCGGAATTCCTGGTGAAAAACTACATTACCCATAATACTGTGCAGAAAATGACACTAATCAGATTATTTCAGATAGTTGCTAAGGCAATATTACTCATTTTTGTTTAGTTTAAGTTGAATTACAACTTACAACAACCTCAAAAACAGTTAACTTGGGTGTTTTTTTTTCTGTGGCATTGTGGGATAGCAGAGTGTCCAGTGGTTGAATCTTAGTTGATGCAGAATCTGTTTTCTCTGTAGTGTGTGTATTTATAGATCTGTGTCAGTCGGAGCCGGTTGGTGAAATCTGGCCGCACAGGTTAGTTGAGGTATTACACAACACTGATCCTCCTGACCGCACCCTTCCTGTCCTCTGATCTCCCTTCACTCTACGCTTCTGTTCCAATAATAATCAGAGGAACTCATTCGGCGGCTCTCGGGTCAGTGGGTGCGGCCGGCAGCGCTAATGATCGATCGTTAATGACCCTCCTGCCGTCTGCAGGGTTTGAGTCATTTTAACAGTTCGATTTTAAGGACTTTGATTAACGATTCAGCCAAGCCTACGCACAGCTGTAATATATCACAGGTGTGTGTGTGTGTGTGTGTGTGAGTCAGTGAGTGAGCGAGTATATAAATATAGGTAAAATAAATTATTCTATTAATTATTAATTTAAATAATTATTATTCAAAGAAGCAGTACTATAATAAGAAATAAATCACAAGCAACACAATTAATTAAAAACAATAAGACAAAGATGGAAATGAAGTAAATGTGGTACTTTTACCAAATGTGTTTTACAGTAGGTATTTAACAGCAGGATCAAGTAAACAAAGTGTATAGCCTAAAACACAAACTCAAAAGTTTGGGGTCGGTAAGGTTTGTAACGTTTTTGAAAGAAGTCTCTTCTGCTCACCAAGGCTGCATTTATTTGATTAAAATACAGTAAAACAGTGATATTGTTAAATAATGTATTATGTAGCGAATTGGCTCAAAAGGGAAATATGAATAATTAATCATAACTCATTATAATTAATAATAAATATTTGAATCAGTTAATCGAATGAACTTGATGTAGCTGAATTAATATTACAATCAATTAACACACTCAGTATTGATCATCTATCAACTCTTCAGAAAGGATATTTTCCATGGCCACAGGAAAATAACGCTTTCTTAGCATGTAGCTGTGATCGTAATCGTTATCAGTGACATTGGTTTATAAGCACGACTCGCACAAATGTGCACAAGTTTTATTTAACTAAATCACGAACACATAGCTAGACTAAACACTTACAGACATACAAATCACGCATTCATTGGAAATGAGAGCGTGGAAATAAATTTAACCGTTGCATATCAGAGGAATGGAGCTATGAAAAGAGTAATTTAACCAGCTGGAAGAACCATCAGTTCATAAGGCATATACCGAAAACAAGACTGGCAACACAACCAACCTATTCCATCACAGTGCTTCCTTCACATAGACTTTACTTGGGCGGGCCGCCCAGCTATATACATGGCCGCCCAAGTATATTTGGAGACACATTTATTATTTTTATCCTCTCATACTTTTGTATCCGCCCAAGATAATGAAACCATCCGCGATCAATTAACTAGTGGAAAATCTCCCCTCGCCCTTTGTGTAAATTCGTACTTGCTCGTTATGTGTGCGTCAGAACTGTTTACTCCCGCTGACATTCCCACGTGCGCTGCAGAGATGCGGTGGATATTTCACAAAGAGCGCTGCATGTTGTAGCGTCACAAGGCGGCGCTGTTGCACGTTCTACACTTCTACAAGCTCGCGCAACGCTTCAGACTGCTTCAACAAGCGATTGCTAATGAACTCAAGTTCATGAATTATTACAATGTCTACTTTATGGCCTTTATATAAAATATTTTAGATGGTTCGAAGAATCTGAAGGATCAGCCTGCAATAGTACAGACATTTCAAAATAAGAGTCCCGGTGTATTTCGGGCTTGCTTATAATTAAGTCACATGCTAAGTTAGTAAGTTGTCTTAATTTTTTAGGCCAAATGTGTAATCTATTTTTGTTCATAAACTATACTTTAAAATGTAATTAATGAACCCTTAAATTTTTGTGGCTTCAGTCATAGTTGGGATACTCTTTTAAAGCTGGCAGCATTAACAGTTTATATATCGAAAAATATATCGTTATCAATCAATATGGGAAAAAATTATCAAGATTACATTTTTGCCATATCGCCCAGCCCTAATTTGTTTTACAAACGACTCGTTTAATCGACTCAGAGTTGACTCTTACTTTTGAGAGACAATTTTATATACAGTGCACTTTCAGATTTAAAACTTTGCAGAATGTTTTCAGCTATGTTACACACTAAAAAAGTGTAAAAAATCCATAATAGGGGCACTTTAAAACTAAATCGCTGTTTAGTGTTCAAATTTACGATACTTGCAAATGCCTTAGCTGTTGAGCAGCGTCCGGATATGCAGTCTCGGGAGAAATTCTTGATGGTTCGATCCGCTGGTGCTGAAGTTATAATCAATATCTTCTGCGTTGAATGAAGAAATGACGACAAACTTTTGTTGTTAATTTGACTCTGTGGTCGAGAAAGTTGCGCATGGCTTGAAGTGAATGAGGCCTGCCAGCGTGGCTGTGGTGGCCGGGTGAGTCCCACGTGAACAGCTATCAGTAGAATCAGGAAGAACAAAGGCAGAAGAGTGGAAGTGATCTGCGTGGGGACTTTTTAACCTCTACAGAAGTCACACCTTTGTGTTTTGGCTTGACCAATGAGAAAGGTGCAATTTTCAAAGCAAGAAATGTTCCTTTGTTTGAAAGTAGACTCAGTTGCATGAGGGGAGTAAGCTGGCAGTTTGTGTCCCTTTATAAATATAACTTACAATGCATTCTATGAGATGGTGTAAGTGTAAGTCATTAAACGACAAGTATTTTTATATGAGACACCACCTAGATGGGCTAAATTATCTAGTATGTCTATCATCAGGCATGCATAACACTATACAATATAAAAAAGAACAATATACAAACAGTAATAATACACAAAATGTACTAGGGAAATGCATTTCATTTAAGCAAATTTGTCAGTGAATTAGTGGAAAGGATGCCATTTCAATTGGCTGCATGTCTGATTCTTGTATTGAGAACAATCAATGTCCCAAGTGTCTTTGAAGTGTGTGATTGAAGCAGAAGGGTAATGGCTCTCCGTGGAGGAGCCAGACATTACGGAGTCTGCATATTAACTATTATATTAACTTTTACAATTGTGTGTTCGATCGATTCAGATGCTACAGTTATTACAATTTAAAATAACTCTTTTCTCCTTTAATATATTTTAATATGTCATTTATTCCTGTGACGCAAAGCTGAATGTTTTACCATTTATTTGAAATATGATCAAATTAGTTTGGTCAAATTAATGCATCCTTGCTGAATAAAAGGATTAATTTCTTAAAAAAAAAAAAAAAAAAAATCTTACTGACCATTACTGACCATTTTAAACAGTGGTGTAGATGCTGTATACTTCAATATCAACTTATTGAGCACCAGTGCTGCTGGTTTGATTGTTGTTGTTGTGACCGGTGTAAGTCTGGGCTGTTTCTGCTCTTTTGTTCACTTTCTCAGATCTGCAGCTCTGCTAATGAAGACGTGAATATACAGTGACAGGCCAAATTACTCTTTGATACAGGTGAAAGGAGACAAGGGTTTGTGTGTGTGTGTGTGTGTGTGTGCGTGTGTGTGAGTGTGTGTGTGTGTGTGTTAATGGCTGAGAATTCCCCAAACATCTTTCCTCCACACCAGGTTTTTCCTGCTGTGCTTGCTCCTTCTTTCATACGGTTGTAAGAAAAGAATAGTAAGTGAATTTGAGAGCACAACTCATCCTGTTATATCCTCTCTCTCTCTCTCTCTCTCTCTCTCTCTCTCTCTCTCTCTCTCTCTCTCTCTCTCTCTCTATCTCTCTGTCTAAATGAAATCTCAGTGCTTTCGGGTTCTGTTGCTGTTAATGCAGTGTGTGGCGTTGATTTCACTTGTGCGTCCTGTAGCCTGTGCTGAGTGTCTTTCAATGTGGTAGAATTTTTATTATCTTAACTGAAATCTTAAATAATATCAGAAAATGATAATATGCTTTTAGGCCTGTGTGAGTGTGTATTTTGTCGACTCGTGTTTTCATGCATAGTTTCTCTATAGAACACTGAAACACCGAAGCACATTCTTTGAGATGTTGTTAACACATATATGTTGCTCTTTATTGCAATGCATCATTTTTAATATTAAGTGAAAAGTGGTTCACTTTATCTGCATGGGTATTTAGTATGTGTCACTTAAATGTTATGATTGCATTATTTAATTGATTTATTAATGTGCAGATTATCATCACTGTTAAGAGAGTTGGTGTAAAAATCATGTCACCATTTAAAGTTTTATGTTCAAATGGGTCAGGATATTTTTTAGCTGCAGCACCAACAATGCTTCATTACTCTGATTTGGCATCAAGGGTTCATCCAGTGCATCTACACACACACACACACACACAGATCCCGTCCCTTCTCTCTCTCGTGTCCCATCTTCCCCTCGGGGATGGATGTGAGCCAATCGCAAGCTTAACTAAGTCCCCAAAAAAGAGAACCAATCATCTGCGAGCTCTGTCGACTCACTGGTGAGAATGACTCCAGACATTAATACTTTGAAGACTGGAGAGATTTTGGTTTGGTGATGCTATGTGTGCATAAATATACAACAGTTATAAACAGTGAGTGTGTGTATATGTGTCCAGTTAAATTTACAGTAAATAACACTCAGCTGTGGTTGCCAGAAATTCACAGTAAAAAATACTGTGACAATGTTTTTTGTATATTTTACAACTTATAACCATCTATTTCATTAAGTAATATAATGTTAATATATCTACTTTAACTACCAAAATCTGCCTTTTTACCTTAAAATGTACTGATAAGCACCACAATAATACAGGTGTCACAATAGAAAGCCACATGATGATGAATCAAAGTTTATCGTAAACGGCCTGTTTATAAAACATGGTCAGTAATAAGAAGAAACTAAATTATTGATAAAAAAGGTAATCTTATGTGATGTGTAACGCAGGGACTTCTGGGAATGTTGTTTTACCGTAAATTATATGGTAATTCAAAGTTTTTACATGCAAAAAACATGAATTTGACAGTATTTTACAGTAAAATTACATATATGTGATGTTAAACCATTTACAGTTTTTCACCATTATGTAAGGTTACCTAGTTAACCAATTAACTTGTTTTTACTGTAGCATTTTTACATATATATAGCCAAAGGTTTTGGGACTCCTGAGCTTTTTGTCACATGAACTTTAATGACATCCCATTCTTAATCCATAGGGTTTAATATGGAGTTGGCCCACCCTTTGCAGCTATAACAGCCTCAACTCTTCTGGGAAGGCTTTCCACAAGGTTTAGGAGTGTGTTTATGGGAATTTTTGACCATTCTTCTAGAAGCGCATTTGTGAGGTCAGGCAGTGATGTTGGCGAGAAGGCCTGGCTCACAGTCTCCGCTCTAATTCATCCCAAAGGTGTTCTATCGGGTTGAGGTCAGAACTCTGTGCAGGCCAGTCAAGTTCCTCCACACCAAACTCGCTCATCCATGTCTTTATGGACCTTGCTTTGTGCACTGGTGCACAGTCATGTTGGAACAGGAAGGGGCTGTCCCCAAACTGTTCCCACAAAGTTGGGAGCATGAAATTGTTCAAAATGTCTTGGTATGCTGAAGCATTCAGAGTTCTTTTCACTGGAACTAAGGGTTCAAGTCCAACCCCTGAAAAACAACCCCACACCATAACCCCCCTCCACCAAACTTTACACTTGGCACAATGCAGTCAGGCAAGTACCGTTCTCCTGGCAACCACCAAACCCAGACCTGTCCATCGGATTGCCAGACAGAGAAGTGTGATTCGTCACTCCAGAGAACACGTCTCCACCGCTCTAGAGTCCAGTGGCAGTGTTCTTTACACCACTGCATCTGGCGCTTTGCATTTGACTTGATGTAAGGCTTGGATGCAGTTGCTCGGCCATGGAAACCCATTCCATGAAGCTCTCTACACACAGTTCTTGAGCTAATCTGAAGGCCACATGAAGTTTGGAGGTCTGTAGCTATTGACTCTGGAGAAAGTTGGTGACTTCTGCGCACCGTAAGCCTCAGCATGCGCTGACCCCGCTCTGTGATTTTACATGGCCTACCATTTCATGGCTGGGTTGATGTTGTTCCCAATTGCTTCCACTTTGTTATGATACCACTAACAGTTGACCGTGGAATATTTAGTAGTGAGGAAATTTCACGAATGGACTTATTGCACAGGTGGCAACCTATCACGGTACCACGCTTGAATTCACTGAGCTCCTGAGAGCGACCCATTCTTTCACAAATGTTTGTAGAAGCAGTCTGCATGCCTAGTGCTTGATTTTATACACCTGTGGCCATGGAAGTGATTGGAACACCTGAATTCAATGATTTGGAGGGGTGTCCCAATACTTTTGGCAATATAGTGTGTTCAACAACTGTGAAATGAAATATATATATATATATATTTCATTTCACAGTTGTTGAAGTTAAACAACAGGTATTTTGCACAGTATTTATTCCAATTCACAAAAAAACTGTAAATCTGTGTAGATGAATCCTGCTCTAGTGAAATATCATTTTTGATCCTATCATCTCTTTAAGATGATTTTTCTTTGCATTATTAAACTGGGATGAAGCACAAAGGCATGTAATGACATTTCAGGAGACTGCAGGAGCTGAAGTTTGTAAATAACTCGATTTGGGCAGTTTGTCAACGGAACTAATCAAAAGCAAGTGACGCCCATCAATGCTTTACCCTTTTATAGACCTGTGTGTGTGTGTGTGTGTGTGAGAGAGAGAGATCGGACACGTCCCATCATCCATCAGTGTCAGCATTTTACCTGCTTCGTGATGTTAGTCACAAAGAGCATGGATTGAATGTGTTTAAAAAAAGAAAATTGATACAAGTCTGATTCAGGAGGGTCTAAATGGAAAAACTGCTCTGAGCAGTTAAAGCATTAAAAAGTACTCATAATTGTTTTTGATTTTGCATAAACAGTTGTGATGTCTGGTGAAGTAATTTCACATGCTAATATAATGTAATTGCTCCATTAGCCGTGCTTTACTGTTGCCATGGTGACACGGAGAGGATAGTTGTGTTAAATGAGGGAAACGCTGCAATCATTGTTGTAATTGCTATCTATCATATAGGAATTAAATACAATAATTAGTTGGTTTCCCCCCCACACACACAATTTACTACTTTAGCAATATCATATATATATATATATATAATATTTAGTAATTAATTCTGTGCAGCAAGGCACATTAAATTGATCAATAGTGACACTAAAGACATTTATAATTTCATGGTTTCCACAAAAATATGAAGCAGCACAGCTGTTTTCAATATTGATAATGATCATAAAAAGTTTCTTGAGCATCAAATCATCACATTAGAATGATTTCTGAAGGATCATGTGACACTGAAGACTGGAGTAATGATGCTGAAAATTCAGCTTTGATCACAGGAATAAATTACATTTTACAATATATTCACATAAAAATCCGCTATTTTAAAGTGTAATAATATTTCAAATTTTTACTATTTTTACTGTATTTTTGATCAAATAAATGCAGCCTTGGTGAGCGATGAAGCGTTAGCGTTACTAGGCGTCATGAGAACCTTTCATTTGATCTCACATATATTAGCAGCAACACATTAAATGGCTTTCTTCTCATAAAAGAGCTTTAAAATGTTCTCAGACAGGTGTCAGTCTCGTCACCCGTTTCAGAAGAAACTGATATGTCAGTGTTCAATACATCAGAGTTTATGAAGGTGAAATGTTTTTTTCTCATCTTGTCCTTGCAGAAGTTGGCAGCCGAGTGTCAGAGCGCGGGATACAGCGGCACTTTGATCCCGTACAAGTGTGATCTGTGCAACGAAGAAGAGATTCTGTCCATGTTTTCCGCAATTAAGACGTTGCATCAGGGAGTGGACGTGTGCATCAACAACGCCGGTCTGGCTCACAACGAACCGCTGCTCAGCGGAAGGACAGAGGGCTGGAGGAATATGATCGATGTAAGTTAAAAACACGCACATCATTAGTATTGATGTCTTCTGTCTATGAAGCCCCAAAAGTGACTGATTTGAAGACTTGCAATATTAGAATCTGCTAAATATCTTGGTTTTGGAACGAATGCTTTTATGCATCATTCAACTCTTCAACTCACTTTTTTAAACTCTTCATGGAGTGGAGTTAAATGGATGGCTGTGGGCTCTCAAAAACCACTTCATTTAATTGTTTACTGCAGTTATGTTCTTACTCAAACCACAACATGAGCGACAGATGATTACAGGAGCAATCCTGCAGCTCAGAAAAGGAAAATGCATGGTGCTAGGTCATGGGTTCGATTCCCAGGTCATCCATAAACTGATTAAAACTACCTTAAATGCATTGAAAGTCACTTTGGATAAAAGCATCTGCCAAATGCATAGATGCAACAACTATAACAGTGAGAGTGAAGACACTGGTGCATCACCTGTCAGATACTGTAGGAAAGATAAGAGACATCAATTGTGTGCCATTTTTAATTTCTGTTTACTTATATGTGGAAGAGTGAGTTTGCATTGATAATCTTTCTTTCATTTGAAGACGTGTCATAGTCTTTTCCTTACTCCTTTGTCATTAAAGGGTTAGTTCACCCAAAAATGAAAATAACGTCATTTATTACTCACCCTCATGTCGTTCCACACCCGTAAGACCTTCGGAAAACACAAATTAAGATATTTTAGTTGAAATCCCATGGCTCCGTGAGGCCTGCATAGGGAGCAATGACATTTCCTCTCTCAAGATCCATTAATGTACTAAAAACATATTTAAATCAGTTCATGTGAGTACGGTGGTTCAATATTAATATTATAAAGCGACGTAAATATTTTTGGTGCGCCAAAAAAACTAAATAACGACTTATAAAGTGATGGCCGATTTCAAAACACTGCTTCAGGAAGCTTCGGAGCGTTATGAATCTTTTGTGCCGAATCATGATTCGGATCGCGTGTCAAACCACCAAACTTCTGGAATCACGTGACTTTGGCGCTTCGAACTGCTGATTCGACACACGGATTCATAACGCTCCGAAGCTTCCTGAAGCAGTGTTTTGAAATCGGCCATCACTATACGTTTTTATACGCAAGTTGTTGTTTTTTTTTTTTTTTTGGCACACCAAAAATATTCTCGTCGCTTTATAATATTAATATTGAACCACTGTACTCACATAAACTGATGGTGGATACCAGAACTAAGTTGTTTAAAAAATAAAATGGCATGAAATGACATGTATAGATAAAAACTATGGGATTTTTTTTTTAATCACCAATCAATTTTTAGGCTTCAGGATTGTTTTTAACCAAACTATGTATAAAGATGATTCTCAACTATGTTATGAAAGATATAGTGGAATTAATTGATATACCATTTTACTTTATGCAATATGTGGGTAAAAT
The DNA here is from genome assembly GCA_003731715.1 of Anabarilius grahami. Lineage (NCBI taxonomy): Eukaryota > Metazoa > Chordata > Actinopteri > Cypriniformes > Xenocyprididae > Anabarilius > Anabarilius grahami. Next base: position 2,358,398 of record RJVU01007700.1, on the reverse strand, counting down.
TGCCATACATCAGTTTTCCCATTCAATACAATTCATCTATACACTGTATCTAATTTGCATATTAATGTGTTCTTGGAGCAACATGTAATGAAAAAAGAAATGTAATAATGGGAGTAATAATTGGCAACATTTTCATAATAATATCTAATAATTAATAGGAATATTGATATAAAATTTCTTTCCCTATTCACTTGTTGTGTCTCCTAAAATGCCTGATAAACATGATTTAAGTCCTGGTGTCTCTACAGAGGTCACGTATGAAATCAATGTCCTGTTTTGTAACAGAAAGTCATATTTTGATTTGAAACCCCATAACATTTTCCTGAGATGTTGATTTATAACAAACTATTTGAAAATTAATCTGATTTAAATGATAATTACAAAATATTATCATATTTCCATAAGAGTGCTATTTTAATTTTCAGTCATATTTAAAGACCAAGAAGTTGTTGTTGTCATGGCGAAACCTCTAAAAATTTGGTATCTCTGCAAAGCCCTGAATGTGCTCTTTACAGGACATCCAGACTTAAAACTGTGACATGATGTCAGAGAAAAGAACTAAAATATAATGTCCACTACAGAGGACAGAAGTCTATTCCTGGGTCCCAGGAGGTTAAATATGTTTTTAGTACATTAATGGATCTTGAGAGAGGAAATGTCATTGCTGGCTATGCAGGCCTCACTGAGCCATTGAATTTCATCAAAAATATCTTAATTTGTGTTCCGAAGATGAACAAAGGTCTTACGGGTGTAGAACGACATGAGGGTGAACAATAAATGACATTATTTTTATTTTTGGGTGAACTAACCCTTTAACCCATTTTTCTCCTCATAACTTGGCATTTGTCTTTATTTCCCCAACTCTATTTTTAGGGGCCAAGCACAGAAGGTGTGTAGGCACATATTGTATCCGTTGGCATTCTTATTCTCATTCTTCCGTTTCCGCTCTGGGAGTCTATGGCAGCCCATAGAACCGCTTGCGGGAAAGTTATGAAATTTGGCACACTGATAGAGGACAGTCTGAACTGTCAACAGAGCAAATTTGGAGTCTCTAACTCAATCCCTCTAGTGCCACCAGCTGTCCAAATTTTCACTCACGTTTATGCTAATAACTTAAATATTTTTTCCTCTGATTCCTTGGCTCAAGTCGATTCGATTGCACCCTATGAAACCGCCATTTTGAATTTCCCCAAAAAACCTAGTTTTTCGAACTCCTCCTAGGCCGTTGCTCCGATTTTCATGAAAATTGAACCAGATCATGCCGACAAGTTATGGAATCCAAGTCGATTAGTCAAACCATTTTTACGCAAATGAATTTTACGTAGCGCTTGCGACGTAAAGCTGTATCTCCGCAACACTTTATCATATTCAAACCAAACTTGGTACATGTCATCACAAGGTCACATGCAGCGTTTCGGTGCAGTACCACCTACTGGTCGGGAGATACAAAAAAAATTATATTTTTACTTATAACTTCTGAATAGTTTGTCCAAAAATCAATAAATTCTGAATCAAATGATATCCAATTTTTTCATATCAGCCATTTCGTCTCTCGGCCATTTTGAATTTTGAATGCAAAAATGCTGTATTTTATGAACACATTAGTGTATCATTACGAAACTTGTTATGGGTCTTCGGCACCATGCCTTAACAGTACACAAAAACTATCGGGGCAGCACCACCTTTTGGTCAAAATAATATAATGAAATTTACAAAAATGCTTATAACTTTTGAATATATTAACCTATTGTAATAAAAATTACAGTTACAAATGAGTTACAATTTTTACAGTTGATGCATAGATACCAAATTTGCCATAGTCGGCCGAACTTCCTGTCCTCCATTTTGTTTTTCTTTAAAACCCTACTTTTTCGAACTCCTCCTAGACTGTTGCTCCGATTTTCAAAATCGGCAGACCATGCAGACAAAAAGTTATGGATTTCAAGTCGATTTGTCAAACCATTTTCGTATACCGCACCAACGAATTTGAGGCATGAATCACTTGAATCTGTATCTCTGCATTGCTTTGACATATTGACATCAAACTTTGCATTAATCATTGTCACCTCACTCTGACAATACCACATCAATTTGGTCACAGCGCCACCTATTGGTCGACAGTGATAAACATTTCAGTCACTAATGGCTGTGTTTGTTTTTTCCGTCAATTTGCCTAAAATTATATTAAAATGTCATTACTTGTTGTTGCAGCTGGTCTGATGCTCCCAGCCATGTTGGCAGACTTATTATGCTCTTTGTGCTTGGCCCCGATAACTGTATATTTTCTTAATTGTTTTTATGATTAATTCAAAAGGATTTAACTTGCATTGCATTTGAAGGCATTTATCAGTTCATGCATTCTCTGGGAATCGAACTCATGACTTTGGCGTTGCTGCTAGTGCCATGCTTTACCGTTTGAGCTACAGGGATGATTTTGGGGTAAAATATGACCTGGACGTAATCCTAATCTTTATCATCCATCCATTCATTCACCATGTGCAGGTAAACGTACTCGCTCTGGCCATCTGCACGCGTGAGGCCTACCAGTCCATGAAGGAGAGAAATGTGGATGACGGACACATCATCAACATCAACAGGTACTGCAGTCCTGCTTCACTTCACTGTATGTTTGAGCCATAGACTGTAAAAAAAGATGGACGATGCATCTAAACTTCATTCAACTGTAGAAAAATTAAGCCAAAATATCCCAGAAACGGTTGTTGCTGATTATGTCATGATCCTGAGGTGGAGCCACAGCACCAAGGTCCCGCCCACACTCCCGCTCCCACAGACTCGTTTGCAAGCACAGCTGTCAATCATGACTAAACTAACTAAAACCAAACTTACTGGAAAAACGAACACTTGAACCTGCGTCTGTTTGATTAAAAACTACCTAAAATGACAGAAAACATCTTTGAAAAAAAATCATTTGAAGTGTAATTGGATTTTTTTGGAGATGGCAGGGTTTATGACCTATACTGTAGCCAGCCACCAGGGGGTGATTAAAATGTTTTGGCTTCACTTTTTAGGACGCGTTTCACTTTGTGTGAGCTCTTTTACAGCAGAAATGACTTCTTTAGTCCTGATGTACACACACACACACCTCTGAGGCTGTTGTTCATCTTCTCTCGGCAGTATGGGAGGTCACAGGATGGTGCCCAGCGCTGACGAACACTTTTACTGTGCCACTAAATACGCTGTGACCGCTATGACAGAAGGACTGAGACAGGAGCTACGGGAGGCCAAAACACACATCCGAGCCACAGTGAGCACACACACACACACACACCCGTTTGTTTTTGTGAATTGTGGGGACATTCCATAGGTGTAATGGTTTTTATACTGTACAAACTGTATTTTCTATCCCCCTACACTACCCCTACCCCTAAACCTAACCATCACAGGAAACTGTGCACATTTTTACTTTCTCACAAAAACTCATTCTGTATGATTTATAAGCCTTTTGAAAAGTGGGGACATGGGTAATGTCCTCATAAGTCACCCTCTCCTTGTAATACCTATGTCATACCCATGTCATTATACACATTTGTGTCCTGATATGTCAAAAAAACATGCACACACACACACAATATCACACATACACACACATGCTGGTATGCATAACCTAGATCATGGACTCCCAAACTAAAAAGCTAATAATGAATGAAATACTAAAAATGAATTAACTATTTTTTAAATGACTATAACTAAGTCGAGTCACAGTAATATTTATTAACCTATCACTTTTCCTTTTCCCCAGTCTATCTCACCTGGAATAGTGGAAACTGAATTTGCCTTCCGGCATCACAACAGTGATCCAGAGAGAGCTGCGGCTGTGTATGAAAGTATAAAGGTAAAGAGACGGCGTGTGTGTGTGTGTGACGAGTCTCTTCATATGTGTCCAGCTGTTTAACCGCATCATGTTTGTCTTCTACAGTGTCTGAAAGCAGAAGACATCGCCAGTGCCGTCACATACGTCCTGAGCGCGCCTGCTCATGTTCAAGTGAGTCCACAATACATATACAGTGGCATGAAAAAGTATGTGAACCCCTTGCAGAATCTGTGAAAATGAGAATTATTTTAATAAAATAAGAGGGATAATAAAAAATGCATGTTATTTTTTGTTTAGTACTGTCCTGAGTAAGATATTTTACATAAAAGATGTTTGCATTTAGTTCACAAGACAAAACAATAGCTGAATTTATTAAAATAACCCCATTCATAAGTAGGTGAACCATTGATTCTCAACACTGTGTGTGGTTACCTGATGATCCACGACTGTTTGTGTGTTTTGTGATGTTGTTCATGAGTCTCTTGTTTGTTCTGAGCAGTTAAACTGAACTCCGTTCTTCAGAAAAATCCTCCAGCTCCTGCAGATTCTTCAGTTTTCAAGCATTTTTTGCATATTTGAACCCTTTCCAGCAGTGACTGAATGATTTTGAGATTCATCTTTTCACACTGAGGACAATTGAGGGACTCAAACACAACTATTAAAGAAGGTTCAAACATTCACTGATGCTCCAGAAGGAAACACGATGCATTAAGAGTCGGGGGGTCAAAACTTTTGAATTCAAATATCAAGGTAAATTGTACTTAATTTTTCTCCCGGGAAACATGCAAGTATCTTCTGTTGGTTCCGAAGGGAAGTACTAAATGAAAAACAATGATATTTAAACAAAATAAGAAAAATTGTGACATCTTCATCCTGTTCAAAAGTTTTCACCCCCCGACTCTTAATGCATCGTGTTTCCTTCTGGAGCATCAGTGAATGTTTGAACCTTTTTTAATAGTTGTGTTTGAGTCCCTCAGTTGTCCTCAGTGTGAAAAGATGGATCTCAAAATCCTACAGTCACTGCTGGAAAGGGTTCAAATATGCAAAAATGCTTGAAAACTGAAGAATTTGCAGAATTTGGAGGATTTTTCTGAAGAACAGAGTTCAGTTTAACTGCTCAGAACAAACAAGAGACTCATGAACAACATCACAAAACACACAAACAGTCGTGGATCATCAGGTAACCACACACAGTGTTGAGAATCAAGGGTTCACATACTTATGAATGGGGTTATTTTAATAAATTCAGCTATTGTTTTGTCTTGTGAACTAAATGCAAACATCTTTTATGTAAAATATCTTACTCAGGACAGTACTAAACAAAAAAATAACATGCATTTTTTATTATCCCTCTTATTTTATTAAAATAATTCTCATTTTCACAGATTCTGCAAGGGGTTCACATACTTTTTCATGCCACTGTATATTGATCAACACAAAGTTTGGAATAATTAAGTCTCTACTGCTCACCAAGACTGCATTTATTTGATCATAAATACAGTAAAAATGTGAAATATTATTGCAATTTAAAATAACTGTTTTCTATGTGAATATATTTTAAAATGTAATTTATTCCTGTGATCAAAGCTGTATTTTCAGCATCATTACTCCAGTCTTCAGTGTCACATGATCCTTCAGAAATCATTCTAATGTGCTGATTTGCTGCTCAAGAAACATTTATGATCATTATCAATGTTGAAAACAGTTGTGCTGTTTGATATTTTTGCAAAAACCGTGATATATTTATTTTTTCCAGGATTCTTTGATAAATAGAAAGTTCAAAAGAACAGAATTTATTAGAAATAGAATAATTTTAAATGCATTCATTTTCAAAATTATTAATTTCTTTAATAGCAGATGCAAATAGTTAAAACTATCCTATGATTTTTTTTATTATTATTTTAGTCTATAAATCTTACGTGCATTTGTTTGTGTTAAAACTGTGTAATTCAGATGGATAGAAGATTTATATGCAATTCAAATACATAATCCTATTTTTTGATCCTGTATGATCATTGACTGGGATCATCATGACTGTTGCGCTGATCTTCAGACAGATCAATCAAATCAGAGCACTGTCACACTCATAACCTGTTGATTGATATTCTCTCAGCCATCTGCGAAGGTATTACATCTGTCAAATTGAATAAACGCTTTACTCTCTATTCCTCAGATCGGCGACGTGCAGATGCGGCCGGTAGAGCAAGTGTCGTAGGAACGCATCGGGAACGGGAAGTCATGCAGTGGGAGAGCAGAGTCAACACAAGCGGTGACTGGCGACACCTGCTAGACAAAACATGTATAACACCTCGTTTTAAAGAACTGATTGAAGGGAATTGGTTTGGGTTTGCAGATCGGATCGGATCTGAGAACGCGGCGATCTGACGCGACGCTCGGGCGGTCAGGAGCGAGCCGGAGAGCGCCATTACCTCCGTTTAAATTTACAGATGTACACGGTCTGCTGCTGTCTCAAATATAAGGGGAAACTTTCAGCCTTTTACAAAACACAACGCGGGAAACTGGAACAAAAGAACGAAGATGTGTTTCTGTTTGAAACGGAGACGCTATGCCATGAATTGCACATCATTTTGGTCTTTTTTATTTTTTAGGTCATATTGCATATCTGTTTTGAGAATGTGATGATATGAAACACTGTCGCTCGGTGCCGGTTGAGGTGACGTTAATTACTGTATTAATTTGAAGTATTCTAACTTGAATTGTATGTAGATGTGGCTCTTATACCGTATTTACCGTGGTTTGGATCCCGCTACTGTACCGTGCGTTCCTTTTTGAATCGGCGAGGCTCGAGTCTTCACTGGCGGTACTTTTATGAAATGATTTTCATAAAGGAGAAACCTGTTTGACTCAAGTCACACTCCGAATCAGGAACCTGATAAATGTTGGTTTTTACATTGAACTTTAAATGAATGAAAGGTCTGACACTGGCTTCTTTCATAGGGAAAACGAGTATGGAAACACTGTAGTGAGTACTTGAAATGAAATAATACTTGATATAATCTATTCGTACTGATGATTATTATTATTGGTTATGGATAAATTCCTTTCCTTTTCTCACTGTATGTCACCTCTACATCCCAACACAACCCAAAACTTGATCTTTTCTTTTGAATGTTGTTTATATTTGGGAAACTATACCCTTTATTTAACTATTCGAAGCTTAAATTAAATATGAAATAAATAAAATTCAATAGGCTATTTGAATTTAAGGAAACCTGTCCAGTTCACATTCGCCTGAAAATTCTTTGACGTTATTTTTTTTTTTGGACAATTTCAATTTCACCACCGGTTCTCATTACCATAACCCCAAAAAATATTTAATAGGAAACTTACCACCATGATTTATAATGTAATATGGTAAAAAAAATTGCGTAATTGCCGTTCAAATAATGTCAAAATAATCTTTATGCTCCAAAAAGA
>RJVU01007700.1:2328144-2351122 GCA_003731715.1 Anabarilius grahami | reverse complement strand
TTTTTTTTTTTTTTTTTTTTTTTTTTTTTGGTTTTAGGGTGAAATGTAACCTGGACATGTTTCCGTGATATTCGCCCACTTAAATCTTTACAGCAGGGTGGGAACAAAGAACAAAGTCTTAATCCGAAGGTATTCTGAAATGTCCCTCTGTTATGATGTATAAATCCACATGAACTCTTGCCAATGTTAACGGTATTTGGTTTGTATATTTTTAGCATGAATTAATTATGAATTCGCATGAATGTCATCTTTTAACACTTATAAAAACTGAAGATGTACAAAATAAGGAACTTTTACTGTAAAGGAGAGCAAAAGGGCCAGTCGTTGAACACTGAGGGTGAAGTTCACTGCATGGACCCTGAGGGAGTGTTTTATCATCAATCCTCACGCCCATAAAGGTTACAAAACACCTGCTAATGAGAATAAAAACATAATGGGCACAAGAAATGACTCTTACATTCTTTTTCTTGCTTTTGTCTCTAAAACTGAAGAGGTTCAAGATTTCTAATTTTATTGATGTCAACATGAAATTCCATTACAATTTTTTTTAATGCACATACAGTAAATTGTAAAAGTCCTTGTTTTTTTCAGAGGGATCTTGGAAAGTTCAGGAATCTCAGACAACTGTAGATATGAACTCTTTCCCTCCAGACAAACTATAGATATTTACTCTTTCCCCACAGACAAACTTTAGATATTAACTTTTTCCCGCCAGACTGTAGATATTACCTCTTTCCCTGCCAGACAAATTATAGATAGTAACTCTTTCCCCGCCAGACAAACTGTAGATAACTCTTTTCCCTCCAGACAAACTAGATATTAACTCTTTCCCACCAGACAAACTGTAGATATGAACTCTTTTCCCGCCAGACAAACTGTAGATAACTCTTTTCCCTCCAGACAAACTAGATATTAACTCTTTCCCACCAAAACTGTAGATATGAACTCTTTTCCCTCCAGACAAACTAGATATTAACACTTTCCCTGCCAGACAAACTGTAGATATTAACTCTTTCCCAGCAAAACTGTAGATATGAACTCTTTTCCCTCCAGACAAACTGTAGATATTAACTCTTTTCCCTCCAGACAAACTAGATATTAACTCTTTCCCTGCCACAGTGTAGATATGAACTCTTTCCCTGCCAGACAAACTGTAGATAACTCTTTTCCCTCCAGACAAACTAGATATTAACTCTTTTCCCTCCAGACAAACTAGATATTAACTCTTTCCCTGCCAGACAAACTATAGATATTAACTCTTTTCCCTCCAGACAAACTGTAGATAACTCTTTTCCCTCCAGACAAACTGTAGATATTAACTCTTTCCCTGCCACAGTGTAGATATGAACTCTTTCCCTGCCAGACAAACTGTAGATAACTCTTTTCCCTCCAGACAAACTAGATATTAACTCTTTTCCCTCCAGACAAACTGTAGATAACTCTTTTCCCTCCAGACAAACTAGATATTAACTCTTTCCCTGCCAGACAAACTGTAGATATTAACTCTTTTCCCTCCAGACAAACTAGATATTAAGTCTTTTCCCTCCAGACAAACTAGATATTAACTCTTTCCCTGCCAGACAAACTGTAGATATGAACTCTTTTCCCTCCAGACAAACTAGATATTAACTCTTTTCCCTCCAGACAAACTAGATATTAACTCTTTCCCAGCAAAACTGTAGATATGAACTCTTTTCCCTCCAGACAAACTAGATATTAACTCTTTCCCAGCAAAACTGTAGATATTAACTCTTTTCCCTCCAGACAAACTAGATATTAACTCTTTCCCAGCAAAACTGTAGATATTAACTCTTTCCCCACCAGACAAACTAGATATTAACTCTTTCCCAGCAAAACTGTAGATATGAACTCTTTTCCCTCCAGACAAACTGTAGATATTAACTCTTTTCCCTCCAGACAAACTAGATATTAACTCTTTCCCTGCCAGACAAACTGTAGATATTAACTCTTTCCTAGCAAAACTGTAGATATGAACTCTTTTCCCTCCAGACAAACTGTAGATATGAACTCTTTTCCCTCCAGACAAACTAGATATTAACTCTTTTCCCACCAGCTTTTTAAAAAAAAATGTGGCCAGCCAGCACCAGCATTTTTCATCATTTTCACAAAACTTTCACAGCCTCCAGAATATTTTGTTGTATGTAATCTCTGAGCATACAATATATCAAAAGGATGAGAAAATTCTACTTTTGTCAAATACTTTGTCTGGGTCGGATTCGCAACAATGATCAAAATATACATTTCAACAGTCGCTTTCTTCTTAATGGGTTTCATTTGGTAACATTGGGCGGTTTTGATTTATATACTGTTCAATGTGCGTTAGCAATGCTTCTATCACTTGTTTCTGCTTCTTTCAGAAGATGCGCAATAGCACCCCTTACCGTATAACAGTGAAAACATGGATTGCCAGAAAATTCCGTCAATGGCAGGAAAAGAGTTAAAGTCTTAAACCCAAAATAGGTTGTTTCTGTCATAGTTAATATGAAAATACTTGTTGAAACTAACATTTGGGCCAATATTTCAGACAGATCTTCACTGATCCAGTAAATAATCCTCAGGCACGTTCACTGGATTTGATCAGTCTGGTTGAAGTCCAGTGATCCAGTGGCAGGTTCGATAGCAGTTCATAAATAAGTCTGGATTGGTGGTTTATCAGAGCTGATGATGGTGATGTTGGGGATCACCTCCATAATGGCTCCTTTATGCTGGTAATACAGGATCTCTGAGTCCTCCTCCAGAGAAAATGGTGTGATGGACTTTTTTAATTTCTGAAACAAAAGAGAAGCACAAATCTGTATCTTTACCAGTCTAGTGCTGATGGGCTTATACATGAAAGAAACAGAAAAGTTTATTATAATTTCTTTTCAAATACTTTCCCACATTATACTGGGAAAAAGAATGATCTCAAGGATTTACTTTAAAACAATTTTCACTTATTAATTACAAAGAAGTGGCAAATAACACATTGAATTAAACATAACATTTTGATGTAGAAGGACTGAAACACACTGTAAAAAATGAATGTGATTTTAACGGTAAAATATTGTAAAAACGCTACGGGGAAAAAAATTGTAAATAGGTTAACAGTAAGTTCCTGTACTATATACAGGGAAAAACTGTAAAATCACTTACCAGACATTTTATGTCATTTTCACAGTAAAATGCTGTAAATTGTAACATTTTTAGAAGTGAAATAGAACAAAGCAATGTATAATTTACAGACAAAAACTGTAAACTGATATTCCCACAATTCCCTGTTTAACACTCCACATTTGAAAGTATTTTGTTTAAATAAAAACTATTAAGAAACATGATTATCAGTTATGTACATTAGGGTTTTATGTTACATCTTCTGTTGTTTAATGAATGTTTATTGCATTATGTAAGGATTGTGGGTTACCATGATGGTGTTTTGCATTTGTGTGAATGACTCTTTGCACCTTCTATTAGTATATACTTCAGCTCGTGGAAAAGCTACTTGTGATGAACTCCGATTCTTCATGTGGCTTCTCTTTTACCATCTGCATTATAACGTGGTTGTCAGTATGTTAAAGGTACAAAACAGATTTTAGTAGTAGTGTGCATTGTTGAATTTACTGGTTTACATTCAAATTTTCTTGCTTGTAAATTACAGTTTTATACTGTAAAATTTACAGTCTGTTCTGCCACAGCTGCCAAAATTATTTTGTAATAACGACTTTTTTTTTACAGTGCAGTATTTTCTTGTAAAATGTACTCCTGTAGTCTGACTTCAACAAAAATATTTTTTTACTGTATAGGCCCAAATATTCTTAAACTATTAACTTCAATCTCTCCTTTCAAAATTTTGGAGACAGTAGGGTTTTTTTATTTCTTGCATTATTGATCAGAAGTTCTTTTGAACTTTCTATTCATCAAAGAATCCTGAAAAACTATCACGGTTTCCACACAAATATGAAGCAGCACAACTGTAGAACTGTAGAGGCTTCTTTCAAAAGAAGCCTCTCTATTGGGCAGTCGTGGCCTAATGGATAGAGAGTCGGACTTGTAACCCAAAGGTCATGGGTTCGAGTCTCAGGTCCGGCAGGGATTGTCGGTGAGGGGAGTGAATGTCCAGCGCTCTCCCCACCCTCAATACCACGACTGAGGTGAGACCCTTGAGCAAGGCACCGTTCCCCCAACTGCTCCCCGGGCGCCGCAGCAATGGCTGCCCACTGCTCCGGGTGTGTGTTCACGGAGTGTGTGTTCACTGCTGTGTGTGTGCGCACTTGGATGGGTTAAATGCAGAGCACAAATTCCGAGTATGGGTCACCATACTTGGCCACATGTCACTTCACTTTTAAAAACATTAAAAAGTCTTGCCGACCCCAAACTTTTTAATGGTGGTGTAAATAAATGTTTCCAGCCAAAAACCCATGATACTTCCCTTTCAAAGCATAAACGGAGAGGCCGTTCAGTACCTGAATGAAAGATCCGGGCAGAACCCAGAGTGTGTGCACAGCAGCTAGAGGAATCCAGATGATGGACGCCAAAGCGATGAGCCAGCCGACAGCCTGAGCCCACGGTGGATAGACGTAATCCTCGTAACGAGCTGGTTTAAACTGAATCACTGAGAACACCAGGATAACCTGGAGACAAGAAAACACCTTTCAATTCCAACACCAGTGCATAATGGGATTTAAAACCTAACATTGTGTCAGTAACGGTGTATCGCACTCACAGTTATCAAAACAGGACAGATGACCCACCAGCAGATCCTGAAGAAAATGTTGGGTCTTTTTCCCGTCATCTCTATTAAATTGCTGGACAGACGGTTTACACCTATTAAAACAGTGGTCTTTTACTATTTTGTTTCACGCTTGTTTTATTTAAAACTTCGAAAAATAACTTTTTTGACATTGTGGAAAAAGAATGACACAACGTCTGGAGAAATCAAAACTCAAATCGCTCGGATGTTTCTCTCTCACCATAGATCCAACAAACACCAACCACCTCAAAAAATGCCAGGAACATGATGGACACGATAGCAGTGTAATGATCCATCAGCTGGAACACATAGATCCCCACCTGAATCAAAAGATCAGCATTATCAGGTTCATTAACTTTATCAGACATACTGTACATCTGAACTTGTTCATAATACAGCCCTGCTTTACAGCCATAATTGCATCTGTAATCTTTTTCTATTAATATACTTGAAAGATAATCATAATTAATACATGAATAAAGCTCTTTTAAAACATAATTGTGGTTAAAATGCATAAAAAAGAATTGCAAACATACGGTAGTGGCCAAAAGTGATGTCCGGCCTAGGAAAACTGACATCTGCACCCTTTATTTAAATATATATCAAAGATTTTGTAAGCATATAGTTGTGCTTTGCATCAATTTGTTTTATTTGTGATAGCGCAAAAAAAATATGAACACATGCAAAAACAAGAGAGAACAAACAAAATATTAATAACAGATTATGTTGTATAGACATTTTCCTGTCAGTGTTTTGTTTTTCTATGCATTTTGCCTTTTTTGCCAAATAATTTTGTCAGATAGATAATAAAAATATTTATAGGGTCATTAAAAACAAATATATCACTTTTGGCCACTGCTGTAAATGCAAACACTTAATATTACTGCATTACAAAACAAAATCTCAATTCAAGTGTTATTTATTCTAAAGAAATATAGCAATTAAGCACAAAGACATTGAGACTTTGATTGAAACATGATTAAGAAAAATTAACTTTAGGGAAGAGAAAAGATCCTACATTTGACTGATATTTTGTATATAGTGGAATGACACTGACCCCGCGAACAGGAAACGTTCTCAGAACTTTGGCTAACGTTCTGACAAGGTTCTCTCAAAGTTATGAACAAATGTTCTTGCAGTAACCGTAATAGAAAGTGCATTCACAGTTATCTGGCCTTTAATAATGTTCTCAAAAATAGCACAAAAACACTATTTATACATCGTTCATAGAGCGTTTTTTTTTCTGAAATGTTTTAGTTGGATGTTCCTCTAACGTGTTTAAATGTTACTTCTTGTTTCAGAACATTCAAAAGTAACGTTCCCATGATGTTTGAAGAATGATAAAATGGAACGCTTCCTTAACGTTCGCATAACCAAGAAAAAATGTTTTTAGAACATTTAACAAACTGAATGTTCTGAAAAAATTCTGAATTTTTTTTTTCAAAACTTAATGTGAACATTAGCAAAACATTCTTAGAACATATTTTTGCTAGCTGGGCAGACATTTCGACAATGAAGTCACAATGTCATTTTTTCATGTATTTTCATGTATTAATCGCTATTTTATTGCCAATGTGTGAACAGCTTGTAACGAAACTTAAAAACACAAGGCCTTCTCCGACTTCCTATAAAAACCTGTAGACTGATTTTTATCTTAAGGACTCGGGATGTTTTTGCTGGGAAAATCAAAGGATGTGTCGTTTACACGCGCTCCCGAGAGCCTCTCTTCTGTTCAATGACACATGAAACGAATGCTTATACAATGTTCAGGATAAAATACTGAAAGAGTCGTTCTGTACTGTAATGTCAATGTGTCGTGCAGAGAACAGGGATTCATTCAAACTCTCACATAATCAGATCTATATACAGGTGCTGGTCATATAATTAGAATATCGTGAAAAAGTTCATTTTTTTATTGTAAATTATTTTTAAAAATGAAACTTTCATATATTCTAGATTCCCTACATGTAAAGTAAAACATTTCAAAAGTTTTTTTTTTAATTTTGTTGATTAGAGCGTACAGCTCATGAAAGTCCAAAATCCAGTATCTCAAAATATTAGAATATTTCCTAAGATCAATCAAAAAATGGATTTTCAAAACAGAAAAGTTCAAGTTCTTTAAAGTATGTTCATTTGTGCACTCAATACTTGGTCGGCAGCACATATTACAGCAAATGACTTGCTCCTAGCACAAATTACAGCATCAGTGAAGTGTGGCATGGAAGTGATCAGTCTGTGGCACTGTTGAGGCACTATTGAGCCTTCAGATCATCTGTATATTGTTGGATCGACTGTTTCTCATCTTTCTCTTGAAAATATCCCAAAGATTCAGGGGTTAGGCATGTTGGCTGGCCAATAAAACACAGTAATATCATGGTCAGCAAACCACTTGGAAGTGGTTTTTGCACTGTGGGCAGGTGCTAAAGTCCTGCTGGAAAAGGAAATCAGCATCTCCATAAAGCTTATGAGCAGATGGAAGCATAAAGTGCTCCAAAATCTCCTGGAAGATGGCTGCATTGACTTTGCACTTGATAAAACACAATGGACCAACACCAGCAGACGTCACGGCCCCCCAAATCATTACTGACTTCAGAAACTTCCCACTAGACTTCAAGCAGCTTGGATTCTGTGCCTCTCCAGTCTTCCTTCAGACTCTGGGACCATCATTTCAACATGAAATGCAAAATTTACTTTTATCTGAAAAGAGGACTTTCGACCACTGTTCACTGTCCAGTTCTTTTTCTCCTTAGCCCAGGTAAGATGCTTCTGACGTTGTTTCTGTTTCAGAAGTGGCTTGGTAGTCCTTTTCCTGAAGATGTCTGAGTGTGGTGGCTCTTGATGCGCTGACTCCGGCTTCATTCGACTCATTGTGAAGCTCTCCCAAGTGTTTGAATTGGCTTTACTTGACAGTATTCTCAAGCTTGCGGTCATCCCTGTTGCTTGTGCACCTTTGCCTACCCAATTTCTTCCTTCTAGTCAACTTTGCATTTAATATGCTTTGATACATCACTCTGTAAACAGCCACCCCATTCAGTAATGACCTTCTGTGACTTACTCTCTTTGTGGATGGTGTCAATGATTGTCTCCTGGACCATTGCCAAGTCAGCAGTCTTCCCCATTAGTGTGGTTTCAAAGAACAAGAGATACCCGGAATTTATACTGTAGGGATGGTCATTTAATGAAACTCAAATGTAAATATTCTAATATTTTGAGATACTGGAATTTGGACTTTCATTAGCTGTACGCTCTAATCAACAAATTAAAAAAAAAAAACTTTTGAAATGTTTTACTTTACATGTAGGGAATCTAGAATATATGAAAGTTTCATTTTTTAAAAATAATTTACAATAAAAAAATTAACTTTTTCACGATATTCTAATTATATGACCAGCACCTGTAGTCTATAGTCTCAAATATACTTTATAATCAAACGATCATAACAGTAATTTTAATAACCTCATCTGTTGACGGTGAATCTCAGAGCTGGTTCATCACTATGATCAGATGCTTTCTGAACTGCTGTTTTCTCATTGCTGTTGTGTTTATTTTGTTATTGAGAGGAAAGTGCAGCACATATTCACATATTCATCTAAACGTCACTCTCAGCAGTGTGGACGTGTCGGAAAGCAATGAGTCACTGGCTGCAGTTCACTTAACGGCCACCGGTGTCGCTAATAACAAGGGTTTCCGAATTCTGCATATAGCCTCTTTGATGTTAGAATAAAAGCTAAAAATAAAAATAAAAGTGATCATGTAACCTGCATGACATGAGGGATGCCCAGAAGGAACGCCGCACTGCAGACTACGAGCACAAGAAACTCCTTGCGTTTGAGGTACTTCAGTATGGGTTTACTGTAACTGTCCAGCAGACTGGTCACCATCACCTCCACCATGGCAAACTACAGAACAACAACACAACAACAGAAGGTAAAGTTTAACAGTGTGTTAGCTGCGATTTCTGTGAAATGATTCAAACAGCATCACTCCAGCAAACATTCCTGCATGTGTTGCTTAATGTTTTATCATGACAGTGAATGAACAGCTCGCATTTTATGAATTATACATCACAGACTTAACCGTTTTAGCTTTGATCTGTCTTCAGTCATGATATAATCCTCATAAAGACATGTCCAGGTTCATCTCACTCCAAAATATAAATAATATTTTGCATTAAAAAGAAGCCTGATAGGATTTTTCTTCTTCTTTTGAAATAAGTTCTTGAAATGTTTTGTGAGATTCACCCCAAATTATTTCATAAGCAATGTTTAATTAAAGAAAATGAAAGCAGATAATGTGAACTCATCTCTTATGTATTTACACCTTGACTTTACTTTTTACAATAATATTTCATTATAGGAACTGACTTTAACATCATATATTAGTTTAATATAACACAGAACCGCACAGTGTTGTGTTGGCCACATTAACTAAGTATGGGTTGGTTCAAATGAAGGGCGAGTGTTGTCATTATACCTGACTGTCGAGTCCGAGGCAGAGTAACATGAAAAAGAAGAGAAAGGCCCACAGAGGAGCAACGGGCATCGTCACAAAGGCTTGTGGGTAAACCACAAACACCAGACCTGGACCTGCATGGAGAATAATCATGAGACACACCATGCAAACATTATGAAAAACAACAAAGTAAAGCAATCGACACTGAAATAACCCACCGTCCACTGCAATTTCACTGACTGGCACATTCTGAAGGTGCGACATGTAGCCAAATGCAGAAAAAATGACAAATCCAGCGAAAATACTAGTCAAGGAATTTATGATGGAAATGGTCAGAGTGTCTCTACAGTAAAAAATGATGAATATGTTAGTGAAAATCTTCATAAGTATTTTATTTCTCTCTGCACATTGAGCTCTGATGGCATATCACTAAATACATGGCAGTATAAACTCATTAGAGCAATGAATTCATTATCACAGTGAACTTTGCTCTAGAGAGATATACACAAATACAACTAGATTTGCTATGTTTTACATAACTTCTCGTGCAGGAAAGTAGATTAGAGATGGTATGTTGTATGCAACAAAATTTTATTTTTAAGTCTACACAGTATTTAAACTATAGATGATAACTAATCTTACTTGAGGACGTTGTTGTTGTAGTTATTGTAGCTGGCCATCGCCATCAGTGAGCCGAAGCCGATCCCAATGGAGTTAAAGATTTGAGCTGCTGCATTAATCCATACCTAAACACACACATTCCACAGTGTTAATATGAAACACAGGGAAACAAACATCATGTATAACTGAATAACAATAAACAGCAGCATCTTATCAAGAACTGCACACACAAACTCACCAGCAGCTTTCATTTCTTAAAGGATTAGTTCACTTTCAAATTAAAATTTCCTGATAATTTACTCACCCCCATGTCATCCAAGATGTTCATGTCTTTCTTTTTTCAGTCGAAAAGAAATGTTTTTGATGAAAACATTCCAGGATTTTTGAACTAAATTGTCACATACAATATGCTAGTGCAAGTATATAACAATTAGTTCAAACTTTGACCTGTGGAGGGCAGTAATACACTTAGCACTGTCTACACTGCCGGAATTCTAATAGAGAAGAAGAAGAGAGAGAGCTAGTTCAAGATGAGCATTTATAGTTAAAACATATATCATTTTTAATTTTTTTTAGAAAATGAGTGATGGTTTCTCTAGATAAGACCCTTATTCCTCGTCTGTTATCGTTTAAAGCTCTTTGAAGCTGCACTGAAACTGACATTTTGACCTTCAACCGTCTGGAGGCCATTGAAGTCCACTATAAGGAGAAAAATCCTGGAATGTTTTCATCAAAAACCTTAATTTCTTTTCGACTGAAGAAAGAAAGACATGAACATCTTGGATGACATGGGGGTGAGTAAATTTCAAATTAAAATTTCAAATTTTAATTTGAAAGTGAACTAATCCTTTAATCACTTCTTTACCATCATTACTTGTTCGTTAGGGCTGCCAAACTTAACACAATAAAATAACTATTTAACTTGTTGTTGTTGTTGTTAAAAATTAAAGAAAGTTAAATAATGGGTCAATACATCATCAATGTACACCTTCTTCCAATGTTCTTCTAATTAATTACACTTTGTTTTTGTCTGATATGGTAAGCCTATATACCCGACGGATGGTTTTTGGGGGAAGTTGCATGCATACATCGCGCACCGGTATGGAAGCTTGTTTCTGCCACGGATTAAAAAATAATTGTGCCTTTTTATCTTACAATTCAAACTTTTTTTCTCAGAATTGCGAGATATAAACTTGAAATTGCGAGTTATAAGCACAATTTAGACTATTTTGAAAAAAGACTATTTTGTCAGTTGACAAAGTTGACTATAGGTTTTACAACGAGCGAGAAAGATTGTTTATTACCCACCTCCACATTAAGGAGCTTGTCCCACTCGGGTATGATGAAGAATCGGATGCCGTCTATGGCTCCCGGCAGCTGCACATTATTGATCAGCAGAGCCAGAAGAATCACGTATGGAAACAGAGCGGTGAAGTACACAACCTGTGAAGCACAAACATGAACTTACAATACTTGTATATGGAAAATCTGAAAAAAATTAAAGTGATGATAATTAAGGACAGTGATGAAGGTGAGTTTAACTGTCATTAAAATAATGTTGGCCTAATTCAAAAATAGCAATACAGTACATGACAATGATTGATGCATTTTCCATCTGTTCATGTCTTGCTGAACTTGCATTAATACACATAGTATTAGCATGGTTTTTAGGAGATTGTAACATGATAATACCATGGTGTTCTTTGAAACATCTTGAAATAACACATAAATTTAAATTTTTTTTTTTAAAAAGAGATCATATTTTGCATAAATATTTTTAGTTAAACATAGATACATGAATTTATGCAGAAATCAGTATGTGAACATGATCAGTGTTGGGGAAAATAACTTTTAAAAGTAATGCGTTACAATATTGTGTTACGTGTTACTGAAGAGTAATGCTACATTACTTACTTACGTTACTTTTTCTCACCTGGGCTTTGCTGGCTTGCTTGGTTTTTTTTTAATAACAAAAAAAGTTCTGTTTTGGCAAATGTAAAGGCCCTTTCACACAGAGGGCCAGATTTACTAACAACTTTTACCAGCATAAACCCTCTGTTGGTGTTAAAAAACTGCTTTCAGGATTTACTAAGAATAAGCAGCGTAAAATTAGCAGTGAAAAGGCATGGACACAGTTATTTTTGTGGCTGACCTTATTGCATATGCATTTCCCTTTCAGATTAAAAATTTATGGGAGGAGAGTATTTAAATTAATCATGCATGGTGATTTACTAAGGTTTGTGCTAGTCAATTTACTGGTATTTGCACCATTATTTACCACCCAATGTTAAACTAGACGCTAATTTGCTCTGCTCTTGGTAGATTGCGTTGGTCATTATGGAAATAATCCAGCTGCATCTGTGTTCTTTAATTTGCGCGTCGTCAGAAGATCACGCTCAGAACTTTCCACTCCCATCTGCGCTTTTTTGGAATTACGTTCTCGCGCTAATTTGCCCTGTTTAGTAAATCTGGCCCCAAAAGTGAAATTAATAAGCCTCAGGCTGAAGGAAATGCAAATTCACTGATGTACAGTAGAGGGCGCAACTCAAACAAACCTTTTAGTTAAACACTCTTCAGCAATAAAAAAAGAAACACGAATGTGATTTTTGTTATTACTTTGGTTGAATTTGATGGTCAGCAGCGAAGATGTTGGTTAAAAAAGTGAGATTAAATACATAAACTATATTTGTGTCATTTAACATATTTAGTTATTCTGAGTTTGCATTTCACTGTTTTTATTCATTTTTTTATTCATTTTTTTTTTTGTGCAAGTGAGATGAATAAATGCACAGTCACATTTAGTCTAGAACTACAATGACCCTAATGTTCACACAGAGCGCACAAACAAACAAAGTAACTTGGGTTAATTAGGTGGAAAAGTAACTCATTAGGAGTTAAGTAATCCATTACTTTACTACTTACTTGAAAAAAGTAATCTGATTACATAACTTGCGTTACTTGTAATGCGTTACAATGCACCGCATTCAGACTCCGTACAGCAGGATGATGACTGTTGTGTTGTTCTCCATCTGTTTATTTCTTACCTTCCCAGTGGATTTGACCCCTTTAAAGATGCAGAGGTAGACGAGGATCCAGGACAGCAGCAGCAGGAGGAAGAGCTCCCATCTCAAGGTGCCCGTCTCCTCCACTCCGCTGGTCCTCTCCAGCACCTTAAAACTAACAGAGCCCCACACTCACACTGCAGTCAACACCATAACACTTCACTAACAAATCAAGCAAGGCCGTAACCATGTCTTGAACATTTGGGATATTTTAAAATCTGCACACCTTCCTTCTTTGTCTTAATCATATGCTTAATGTGCTGTAACATTACATTCAGTTATGAATTACATGAAACAAAGCCTGTATTTACAATTCAAAACTGTGAAATTGGACTAAACGTCCCTTATGAAAAAGAAGCACACTTCTGTATACTTTTTAAAAGAGTACTTAGTATGGAAATAATATACTTTTAAAGAATATGCTTCAGTGCAAACTGAATGTAATGTTTTTTGACACTTACTGTATTTTAATGTAATATTAAATACAATTAGTTGAAGTTTTGACCCAGTTAAGCAGGATTTAAGTACATCTTTATATGTCATTTCATGAATATTTCTATTGTTTTTGAAATATGGTTAAACTGCAGAATGTACTGAAAAGCATTTATGGGAAACTAAAATATACTTTGTCATTTCTATGACATGTTTTTAAATAAATATTTAGATATATCTTATATATTTATAATTAAATATCTTAGTGTCACATTTGTAATGTTGATTTGGACATTTATATTAATATATTAGCTTTTTAAATGTAAATTTTAAATGTAATTTCAAATAACTCACTACAGTTAAAATTATAATCAAGTACTTCACATGTGCTTTAGTATGTTAGTGAACACAAGTGTGCTTTTTTAAAGCACAACAAAAGATTATTAAAACATAATGTTTTAAAATATATACTTTAAAGTAAAACTTTTAAGTTGACATCATTATTACAAAAGTGCACTTCTTAAAAAAGTGTTAAGAAAGTGACTCTCTTCAGTTGTGGCCATTTATTTCATTAATAATATTGTCACAGACACGTCAGGCTCCACCATGCACCAATCCCAGCGCACTCAATCACCGGAGTACTGATCACCGCCACCTGCACCTCATTAACTCACTCATCATCACCACTATAAAGAGCACTCAGACACAGCACTCCATGTCCGGTCTCGTTAAGCTATACTCACATGTATACTTACCTCAAGGACTCCTCTCTCGCTACCTACCTGTCTCCTGTGACTCCCGATCTCCCCGTGTGTTCCTCGTCTGTGTGTGAGTGCTCCATCGTCTCCAAAGATCTCCAGCTCCATCCCGTTTCCACGACTCTCTCATCTGCAAACACCAAAGGACAGTAACTATCTCCAGCCTTCACCTTTTACTCATCTGACTCATCCTGCTTGCATTATCTGCTCACTGGTTTCAATAAAGACTGTTTACCTGTTTACATCTGTGTTCGACCCCTCTGTATCATAACAGAAGACCGGACCTATACCGCGAAACCAGCATGAGCCAACAGGATCCATTCCAGGCGCTTGTGGATGTGCTACGCCGCACTCTCACCATCAATCCACCAACGCCATCCACAAGCGCCTCTCCCTCACCGGCACCTGCAGTCACTTCCGTCAACACAGTTCCATCTTCTTCTCCACCTGTTTACGCCAGTCCCATGGCCACACCAGCGCCCTATGCCGGATCGGCGGAGGACTGCAGCGGATTCCTGCTGCAGTGTGAACTGGTCCTGGAGATGCAGCCGCACCTGTACCCTAACGATACAGCCAAAATAGCGTTCCTCATCTCTCAACTCCGCGGCAAAGCACTCAAATGGGCTGATTCTATCTGGTCTCAACATGGCGCGATCACGCAATCATACTCATCCTTCACTTCCCATTTCCGGGAGGTTTTCGGGAAACCCATCTCTGACTCGTCTGCGGGTGAGAAGTTATACAATTTAAAACAAGGGTCCATGTCTATCTATGATTATGCTTTGCAATTCAGAACGCTGGCTGCCGTAAGTGGATGGAATGAACAAGCACTGATCACAACTTACCGTCAAGGGCTGGAGCCTCGGGTACGGCTGCATCTCGCTGCATACGAGGATAACATCGGCCTAGAAAAGTTCATCCAGCTCTCCATACGCTGCGCCACCCGTATGCACGCGTGTCTCCAGGAACACCAGGGCCAGTCGTTCTCCACCTCACTCCTCTGCCGGTCCGAACCCGTCAGCTCCCCAGAACCAGCCAACGAACCAATGGAGGTGGAGAACTCTCGTCTCACTCCCACTGAACGAAATCGTCGGCTGACCCTGAACCTCTGCCTCTACTGCGGTACGCCGGGGCATGTCATCTCCGCATGCCCCACACGACCACCTCGTCCCATGGTGAGTGCCATTCTTCCTTCCACTCCAAAAATGAAACCACTCACCACTGTTGTGAATCTTACTGCTGCTGCCACTTCACTTACAGTTGTGGCGCTCCTCGACTCAGGGTCAGCCGGCAACTTCATCTCCGGCTCCCTCTGTCGGCAACTCCGCCTCAAGACAGCCCCGTCTCCGACTATCTACCAGATCAGCTCCATAACTGGAAAACCACTAAGCCGTAAGCATGTCCGCCGGATGGTAGGACCCCTTCAACTGCAAGTCGGACTGCTGCACACGGAAGGTATTCACCTGCTGGTTCTGGAGGATTCCACCACGTGGAACGCTGACGTGGTATTAGGGCGCCCCTGGTTGGAGCAGCACAACCCGACCATCTCCTGGAAATCAGGTGAAATCCTGAAGTGGGGCGAGGCTTGTTTCTCCAACTGCATCTCTGAACTTCCCATTCCACGAGTTCCTTCCACCAAACTACCAGTCTGCGTCACCTCCATCGAAAGTCCAGTGGAGAAACGCTCCATTGACATCCCTGAATGCTACGCCCCCTTCAGCGATGTCTTCTGCCCCCAGAGAGCCTCTCAGCTGCCTCCACACCGGCCATGGGACTGTGCCATCAATCTGCTTCCGGGTGAACCAGTGCCAAGAGGTAAGATTTACCCTCTGTCCATCCCGGAGGAGAAGGCCATGGAGGAGTACATCAAGGAGGCCCTCGATCAAGGATATATCCGCTCTTCAACGTCCCCTGCTGCATCCAGCTTTTTCTTCGTGGCCAAAAAGGACGGAGGCTTGAGGCCCTGTATAGATTACCGATCACTCAACAAGATCACTGTACAGTTCCGTTATCCCCTTCCTCTCGTCCCGGCGGCCTTGGAACATCTCCGTGGTGCCACTGTGTTCACGAAGCTGGACCTCCGCAGCGCGTATAACCTCATCCGGATACGTGAGGGGGACGAGTGGAAGACCGCCTTCATCACACCCACCGGCCACTACGAGTACCTCGTCATGCCGTATGGCCTGGTCAACGCCCCCTCCGTATTCCAGGACTTCATTCATGAGGTGCTCCGGGAGTTCCTCAACCGATTCGTACTGGTGTACATCGATGATATCCTCATATACTCCCGGAGCCTGGCCGAACATCGCCACCACGTTGCGGAGGTCCTCACCCGTCTTCGGCAGTTCCATCTCTTCCTAAAAGCTGAGAAGTGTTCCTTCCATCAACCATCTGTACACTTTCTTGGCTACATCATTGATCACAGTGGCATCCGGATGGACGAGAGGAAGGTGGAATCCATCTCCAACTGGCCAGAACCTACCACCATAAAAGAACTTCAACGATTCCTGGGATTCGCTAACTTTTACCGCCGCTTCATCAAGAGTTTCAGCTCCATCACTCATCCTCTCACTAGCCTCCTACGCCATCAGCCCAAGTCTCTGTCCTGGTCACCAGCTGCCACCAATGCATTTAACCTTCTCAAGGAAGCCTTCACCACCGCTCCCCTCCTCGTCCACCCCGATCCAGAGCTGCCCTTCATCGTGGAGGTGGACGCCTCCACCACCGGAGTGGGAGCGGTGTTGTCCCAGCAGCAGGGGACTCCAAGCAAACTCCATCCATGTGCCTTCTTCTCCCGCAAGCTTAACCCGGCGGAAGTCAACTACAACATCGGGGACAGGGAGCTCCTAGCAGTTAAGCTAGCCCTAGAAGAATGGAGGCATTGGTTGGAGGGAGCCAAACATCCTTTCCTGGTATTGACAGATCACAAGAACCTCGAATATCTCCGTGCTGCCAAGAGACTTAACCCCAGACAAGCCCGTTGGTCCATGTTTTTCTCTCGCTTTCACTTCACCATCTCCTTCCGTCCGGGATCAAAGAATGTGAAAGCGGATGCTCTCTCCCGTCTCCATGCTCCTGAGGAAAAGACAGAAGAACCCGAGCCGATCATCCCAAGTTCCCTCATAGTGAGCCCCATCACATGGTCGGAAGAGACCATTCCCTCCTCCAATGCCTCCACGAATCCTCCGCCGGGTTGTCCACCAGGCTTGCTCTTCATCACCCGGTCACGACGCACTCCAACCATCCACTCCGCTCACACGTCACCTGGCACTGGTCACCCGGGGGTCAATGGAACCCTCTCGTTGCTAAAACAACGCTTCTGGTGGCCAAACATGGCAGTAGATGTCAGAAGGTACGTGCAGGGCTGCAGGGAGTGCGCCGTTTCCAAGAGCTCACGCCATCTACCAGCCGGTAAGCTCCTTCCTCTGCCCGTTCCTGACCGACCTTGGTCACACCTAGGGGTGGACTTCATCACCGACCTTCCAGCATCCGATGGATTCACCTGCATTCTGGTTATCATCGACCGCTTCTCCAAGTCATGTCGACTAATCCCTCTGAAAGGACTAACCACTGCCATAGAAACGGCCGAACTGTTGTTCAACCATGTGTTCCGGTACTTCGGAATTCCTGAAGATATTGTTTCCGACAGAGGACCACAATTCATTTCCCGTGTCTGGAAGGCCTTCCACTCCCTCCTAGGTGTGGCCGTCAGCCTAACATCCGGTTACCACCCACAGTCGAACGGGCAGACGGAAAGGAAAATTCAGGAGATCGGCCGCTTCCTCCGTACCTTCTGTCATGACCACCAGAACTCTTGGAACCAGTACTTGGGTTGGGCCGAGTACGCACAGAACTCCTTGCGACAACCAACTACGGGACTCACTCCATTCCAGTGCGTACTCGGATACCAACCCCCACTGTTCCCCTGGGATGGGGAACCCTCCAACGTACCAGCTGTGGATTACTGGTTCCGAGAGAGCGAGAGGGTCTGGGACTCAGCACACCATCAGCTGCAACGAGCCCTGCGCAGACGCAGACTGACAGCCGACCTTCACCGTTCCGACACCCCAGTCTACCAGCCCGGACAGGAGGTCTGGCTGTCAACCAGGGACATCAGGCTGCGTCTGCCCTGCAGGAAGCTGAGTCCCAGGTTCATTGGCCCATTCAAGATCATCAAGCAGATCAACCCGGTCACCTATCAGCTCCAACTCCCACCAGGTTACCGCATTCACCCCACTTTCCACGTCTCCTTACTGAAACCTCACCACCCTTCTGTCTCCTCTTCCACAGGGCCTGACGTGGCAGCCGCCGAACCCCCCCTTCCACTCATCCTGGAGGACGGCACAGCATACGAGGTACATGAGATCTTGGACTCCCGACGCCGTGGTGGTCTACTAGAATACCTCGTAGACTGGGAAGGCTATGGCCCTGAGGAGCGTTCCTGGGTTCCAAGAAACGACATCCTTGACCCCAATCTACTCCAAGACTTTCACAGTAACCACCCTGACAGACCTGCCCCGCGTGGAAGAGGACGACCACCACGACGTCGGGGTCCTCGGCCCTCAGGAGCGGGCCGTGGAGGGGGGGGTACTGTCACAGACACGTCAGGCTCCACCATGCACCAATCCCAGCGCACTCAATCACCGGAGTACTGATCACCGCCACCTGCACCTCATTAACTCACTCATCAGCACCACTATAAAGAGCACTCAGACACAGCACTCCATGTCCGGTCTCGTTAAGCTATACTCACATGTATACTTACCTCAAGGACTCCTCTCTCGCTACCTACCTGTCTCCTGTGACTCCCGATCTCCCCGTGTGTTCCTCGTCTGTGTGTGAGTGCTCCATCGTCTCCAAAGATCTCCAGCTCCATCCCGTTTCCACGACTCTCTCATCTGCAAACACCAAAGGACAGTAACTATCTCCAGCCTTCACCTTTTACTCATCTGACTCATCCTGCTTGCATTATCTGCTCACTGGTTTCAATAAAGACTGTTTACCTGTTTACATCTGTGTTCGACCCCTCTGTATCATAACAAATATATTATCTGCAACTGCAAGTGTAGTTTTTTTTTAATTATAAGATTTGAAGTACACTACAAGTGCACATTCATTACAGTTAAGCACACTTTTTCACAAGGGGTTAAGTAGTTTGCATCACTGGATATTATTGTTGGTCGTTTTCTATAGTAAAACATTTGTTAAACTGAAATGTTTAGCTACTTCTAGTAGGCTATATCATCTTACCTCTCTCTCTTTCACCTTTCACAAAAGTGTCACTATTGAATTCATGCACGGCTTCTGTGAACAGTAAAGCTCGCCTTCTTTGATTTGATTGATCATCTCAATCATTTTGACATTGACGAGTGCAGTTAGACCGCTAAGGCTGACCAGTCTAAAAATCTAACTTTTAAAACTGTTTATCATCCTAACGACAAACAAGAGCGACGCTTAATGAAGAGCAGAATCAAACAATTTGGCAATATCTGATGTTTTTTCTTGAGTCCTGTTTATTACCGTGAAGCTGCTTTGAAACAATCCATATTATAAGCGCAATAGAAATAAAGGTGACTTGACTTTTGTCTATAGTGGTTACGGCCCTGAAATCAGTAACTTCACAAGAAGAGGGTATGAACACACTTGAAGAACTGCTGGCTGGCGGTGGAGGTCGAGGAGCTGTTGGTCACACTGTTGGTGCAGTTGGCCGTGTTCCATGTGTTGTTGCAGTTTTCCCAGAGCAGCTCGCTTCGAAATGAGCTGAACATGTAGTACAGCGCCCATGTGATAATTATATTATAGTATGTGCACATGATGAAAGAGATGGCCACTGTTGCCATGCCAACACCTGGATAGATTGAAGGTTACTAACCTTTAGTAATGAACCATATATTCTCATATCACCTTATCATTATCAGTGACAATTATGTCTATATAAATCAGCATTAACATTGCAATTAATCTCACAAATGTCATGTTATGATTTTGATTATGCATGCATTAATGCACTTTAACCTTTCAGCAGGGGACAGGCTTTGGTCAGGGCCAGGACGGGCCCCCTCCTCAAGTACTGGCCCAGCGTCAGCTCCATGTGCAGCAGCGGGATCCCCAGCACCACCAGCATGAGCAGGTACGGCACCAGGAACGCTCCTGAGGATGTTAATAACCAGAACAACAGTTCACTGAAAGATGCACAGATGACCACATCCAGTTCAGTTCTACTATATCATAACAGAAGCCTGTCAAACAAAATCAGATGGTGATATAGAAAAACTTCTCAAATAAAAGCTCTCGTCAGCTTTTGCTTTGATTCTGTTGTGAATAATTGACTGGCTTTTGAGACTTCTTCACCGGCATAACTGTCACACAAAGTTTGCACATTGTTTGTGTGATATCCACTGGCTCGCCTTCATGGTTTAAAATGGAAATATTTTAAATATTGTGATAAGAAAATATTTTTCTTTATCAACAATTGCTTGCAAAATGATGAACAATGATTCACATTTCTTGCGTGTTGTTGTGTTGTGATGATAAAATTAATTAAATTATTAAATAAATGAGTAAATAAACAAGTAACAAGCAAACTTAACCTCATTTGCCTTAATAATTTGCTGCTGCAGGTACAAAAAGACTCCTGATTTGTTTCTTATATATATCTGTCATATACACTACCGTTCAAAAGTTTGGGATCGGTACGATTTTTAAAAGAAGTTTCGTCTGCTCACCAAGGCTGCATTTATTTAATTAAAAATACAGTCAAAACAGTAATATTGTGAAATATTATTACAATTACTGTTTTCTATTTGAAAATATTTTACAAAGTAATTTATTCCTGTGATCAAAGCTGAATTTTCAGCATCATTACTCCAGTCTTCAGTGTCACATGATCCTTCAGAAATCATTCTAATATGATGATCTGCTGCTGAAGGAGTGGATTCTGGAATCCACTGCCGCTTCAATATATATCTTTTAAGTTATTAATCAACATTTATCTTTCTGTTAAATTATTTGAATGACTTTTTCAACATATGTTAAAGCATTTATTTTCCTTTTCAAACACTAGAAAATAATTTTGGATATTGTCTGTACCTCTCACTGAGAGATAAGAACATGCTATCAGTATGTTTTGGGAAGGTTTCCTGCTCAGAGCAGAGCTCAGATCATCTTCAGCCTTGACGAAGCTGTGAATATTGTGTATTTGTGTATGTGCGCTAAGTCTTCTGTGCAGGTCCTTTGTACTGGTGGACAACTCGTAGTTAGTTGACTCTGTTAGAGTTTAATTGCTGTGGAAATGTGAATGTACGCAGAGCGGCCTACGAACTCCTTGTGAGACCTGAAGCTGGCTTCTGCTGATGAAACTGCAAACTATTCTTCATTAAATTTTTCTTCAATTTATAAAATTTTTTTAAACGTTGACTCCGGGTCTTTATTCAACATATCTGGTTTCAAGGGTCCTAAACTGTTTATCCCCAACACTGCTCAAGAAACATTTATAATTATTATCAATGTTGAAAACAGTTGTGTACTTTTTTTTTTTTACAGGATTCCTTGATGAATAGAAAGTTCAAAAGAACATCATTTATCTGAAATACAAAGCTTCTGTAGCATTATACACTACCGTTCAAAAGTTTGGGGTCAGTAAGAATTTTTAAAGAAATTTTTTAAAGAAATGAATACTTTTATTCAGCAAGGATGCATTAAATCGATCAAAAGTGGCAGTAAAGACATTTATAATGTTACGAAAGATTATAATTCAAATAAACGCTGTTCTTTTGAACTTTCTATTCATCAAAGAATCCTGAAAAAAAATATTGTACACAATAAATGTTTCTTGCATATCTAATCATCTAACATGATGGATTTCTGAAGGATCATGTGACACTGAAGACTGGAGTAATGATGCTGAAAATACAGCTTTGATCACAGGAATAAATTACATTTTAAAATATTTTCTAATAGAAAACAGTTATTTTAAAATGTAATAATATTTCACTATATTACAGTTTTTTTTTAATCAAATAAATGATGAGCATCAGAGACTTCTTTTAAAAACATTACAAATCTTACTGATCCCAAAATTATGAACAGCAGTGTGTGTGTATATATATATATATATTCTGAATGTATAGTTATAAGTCTGCATATATAAATGTATAAATGATCTGAGAGGGATTGCTGTGTCATGGTTGATCCTACACACCACTGCAGTTGCAGATAAACTCATCTGTCATTCTCTCTTTCTCACGTGTGGATGACTGTGTGGTCATTCTAACTTTTACAGTCTAAAAGGTAAAGGTGAAACTGTTACAGAAGATAACAAACTCTGCTGTCATATAAACTTCATAATGCCAGTTTTTCCAGACCAAAGGGGCAAACAAAAAGATGTATTGATAAATATCTTCATAAAATACCCTGGTACATGTCCAGAGAGACATGAGGGGAAAAAGTCTGGACAAGTTATACTGGTCAGTTGGTTGGTAGTGAGGAGCATTAGTTAAGTGAGGTGTCTTACCTCCACCGCTCCTGTAGCACAGGTACGGGAACCTCCAGATGTTCCCCAGTCCCACAGCACACCCGATCCCAGCCAGGGTGAACTCAATCTGCCTGCTCCATGTGGGTCTGCCGGCCTCCTCTTCCATCGCCATGCTTCTTCACAGGGATACGGTGGTGTGAAAGCAAACTGAGATTATGAGACACAGTCAGTGGTGTTGGTGGTGTAATGATTGTTGAGGAGCTGTAATGATTAGCTGGGAGGCGTGGGACAGGGACGAACTAGTGGGTGGGACTCGATGTCTGACTGAATGGGTGTTTTTTGGGTGTCATAAAATTTGTATCACCATCCAATGAGAAACAACATCACATCAGAGTCTACACTGTTAACAACAATCTTAAGTTCTTCTTGTAAA
>RJVU01007700.1:2305872-2328136 GCA_003731715.1 Anabarilius grahami | reverse complement strand
AAAAAAAAAAAAAAAAAAAAAAAAAAAAAAAGTACCACACATTCATATAAAAAACCTCACTTGCATCTTGCAAAATAAGGTGGATTTTAGGGCATAGCTATATGGTTAGTATATGGTTCTTAAGGAGAACCATATACTGTAAATGTAGCGCCATCTTGAGGCCAGAATTTGGTACTTAACCTCTAAATGGTTATTTGTATTTTAGTGCATGTTTGTTCATGTGAGTCAATCAAAGTGTCTTTGTTCATGGTGTAAGGAGTGTCATCGGCTCATCTCCACTGACCTGTGGTCTGATCCGTTAGACTGACCCAGTAGTTTGCAGGTATGATTGTTCAGAAATGGGGAAAGACTTCACTTACTGAGATTTCTGGCTTCCTCCTGATGCTGTTGTGGTCGTGAGTTATTAAATATTTAATGTATGTTAATTTGAGTGGGAAAAATAAAAGCAGCAGATCTGACTGCAGTTTTGGCTGTTTTGATGCTGCAGCATCTAATTTATTCTCTCTGTAAGCTTCATGAGGTGCATCCTGGGATGCTTTTACACACTGTTGAGGAGGAACATGTGTGATGAGCACTTGAAGCTTTTCCTCCACTGTCAACTTAAACACACCCATTAAAAATGTTATATTTTCATTCATTAGCACAGTTTATGATTGAAATAACAGAAAAGATTATAAATAGATGTATCTGAAATATGTAGAGTGTGTTTTAGTACAAATGTGCATTAATCTTTAGTTTTCATACAGCAGTATATGACAACATGGCAATGAACTTAAAGGGGTGGTTGATTATGATTTCACTTTTTTAACTTTAGTTAGTGTGTAATGTTGCTGTTTGAGCATAAACAACATCTGCAAAGTTACGACTCTCAAAGTTCAATGCAAAGGGAGTTATTTTACAGAAATCGCTTTTTAAGGACTACAACAAATGGCTGGTAGAGACTACAATGAGCTTCTTCCCGGGTTTGTGACATCACAAACCCCAAAACTGAGGCCATGTTGGGCTGCTTTAGAGAAGAGGAAGAGTTGTTGTAGTAGAGTGTTGTTGTCATGCCGTCATTTTACGCCGGACTGCTTCACAAACGAGGGTCAATTCAACACTGGATTTGCACAAAAGATTAACATGACGGCACATGCTAGTGGATGAGTTGAATCAACTCCACAGCAACTACATCAATTTATCCACTAACCATTCAGAAACGTCCAGTTTCATTCTAAAAGTTGTAACTTCTTCCTGAGTCTCTCCATCAGTGTTGACTCCGGTTTGAACAATGTAAGGCTGAACACCGTTACTGACAATCCTCATTTTGGCTGCGTGAGATTCTCCAGCTTTGTTGTTGTTGAGCAACCGAAGCGTGAGCTGTTAAAGCAGAGCTCATTTGCATTTAAGGGGACACAAACAAAAATGGCGTGTTTTTGTTCACACCCAAATAGGGGCAAATTTGACAAGCTATAATAAATTATCTGTAGGGTATTTTGAGCTGAAACTTCACAGACACATTCTTGAGACACCAGAGACTTATATTACATAAAAAGGGGCATTATAGGTCTCCTTTAAACAAGATGTCAACTTGGCCTAGTTTTGCAGTACAAAGTTTGTTCAAAGCTTGTTAACTAAAACTGTTACGTTAATTGAAAAAAATTAAATGTTAATTGAAAAGAAATAAAATATATTTAAAATATTTTAGTAGCCAAGGCAACATTTCAACTTTAAGTACTAAAATTTCTAAAACTGAAAATATCTAAACTAACACTCAAATAAAAAAATAAATAAAAACTAAATAGACATATTTAAAAATAGATAAATAAAACTGGCAAAAACACAACAAAATTACTAACACTTAAACTAAAATTAAAACGAAAAAAATATAAAAATGAATTAAAAATATTTATAAATACTATATATTAATCATACTAAAATAACACTGTTTCTCACAAGGAATTTATCAGGAACTGGTAGCATTAATGTCCTAATAACTTTACAGTTTCAGCTACAAGAATGTTTATTTCTTAACATCTAATCTGAATACTGGAGAAAATCATAGCATCCCAACAACAGAGATTGAGCCCTCCAGAACAGGACAACAGAAAAGCAGTCAACAACTTGTGTTTTTATTAGAATTTAAATGGTAAATAAACACAAACAAGGGCATGAGAGGATTTAAAGTGTTTGCTTTCACTGTCTTTACACTGTCATACTTCTAACTACTGTTCAAAGTACTGAACTACAAAATATTACAAATGCCCTTGTCATTTAGATGGCACTACACCACAGCTATTTTCAGTTTCAGATTTGCACTCTGCAAATGTATTTCAATTTCATGGAGCAGTGAGAGTCATTTAGTTTCCCAGTATATGAAATCTGCCCACAGTCCTCTCCTTCCTCTCCCAAACCATGATTTGTCCAGTCATCCGGCTGCCCGGGATCCCAGCGTCTGTAAATAATGACAATCAACAAATGTCACACCATTCCATCTGAATATAGAACAACTTTCTGGCAACTCATCTGATCTAAAGTTCATTTTATACTATGCATTTAATCCCAACACCACCAACAACAAATATTTAAACAGATGAAAATTTAGTTTAATGCATACTATACAGTATGTAAGAATTGTATTAGACGCGTCTTGCTGAAGTCGGGGTTGATCGATTTTCCTCCGAGTTCACACACCCAACTTTGAGTGGTGTTCCAGATGTTATTTCTTAGAATGAGGTGGGGAAAAGCCAAATTCAGATCTCTCTGGAATGCAGCATTATACAATGTCCAGGACAATGTTGA
Organism: Anabarilius grahami; assembly: GCA_003731715.1. Lineage (NCBI taxonomy): Eukaryota > Metazoa > Chordata > Actinopteri > Cypriniformes > Xenocyprididae > Anabarilius > Anabarilius grahami. The sequence continues at coordinate 2,325,355 of RJVU01007700.1, read as the reverse complement.
AAGAGCTGTTTTGTACTGTAATGTCAATGTGTCATGCAAAGAAAAGTGATTCATCCCATTTATAGTCTCACATAGCCAGATCTATTTAGTCTATAGTCTCAAATACACTTTAGAATCAAACTATCAGAGTAATTTTAATGACCTCATCTGCTGACATAATCCCGGTAAATCTCAGAGCTGGTTCAAACATATCCAAATCACTATGATCAGATGCTTTCTGAACTGCTGTTTTCTCACTGCTGTCATTTTTGTTGTGATGACATTTTGTTATTGAGAGGAAAGCGTGCAGCACATATTTACATATTCATCTAAACATCGCTCTCAGCAGCGTGGACGAACAGCCCCACAGGAGCTGTAGCCCCTATTGTATCCATTAATTTTCTGCACTATTATTTTTCTTCCCAAATGGGAGTCTTTGGCATTCTATGAGCAGAATATGAGAAAATTATGAAATTTGGCACAATCATAGAGATGGTAATGAATTAATTTTGACCAATTTTGGAGTCTCTAGGACCAACACTATAGCACCTCCACCAGTTCAAAAATTCACAAAGGTTATAACTTTTGAACACTTTTTAGAAAAATGAAATCTCTCTCTTTATGGTTCTGATTCGTCTCTTTATGTTGATCACATTCAACATCTTACATTAAGACTCCGTTCAGTAAAGTAGTAGCCATTTTGAAAAGTACAGTATTCCCTTTTTTTACTACTCCTCCAAATGTTGCCCAATTCTTATGAAAACTGGCTCGTATCATCTTTGGACCGAGCCACACAGAAATGACTGAACAGATTTTTTTTAATCATCTATGTTCAAAAGTGATAATGTCGCAAACTTAACGAGGTCAACCCAAAATTGGTTCAGAGGTTGTATCTTGGCCAAACCTTCAGCAATTTAAATGAAAATTGCCATGCTTCATTTGGAGCATGATCTTTGCCAAATTTGCCAAATGCCATTAGGTCATACTTAAGGATGTAAATATAATGCCATATTGATGCCATACCTCGAAAAGGTACATGTATATTATTCAAATGTAAAAATATGCTATTTTACTGCATGTTTGCTGAGCAATGTTCTTGTGAATCAAGCTCTCTTTATCTGGGGAGAAAGTGAATAATGCATGAATCAGCTCACTCTTTGTTCATGGTGTAAGGAGTGTCATCTGCCCATCTCCACTGGCCTGTGGTCTGATCCGTTAGACCGACCCAGTAGCTTGTGGGTATGGTATGATGGTTCAAAAATGCCTAGGGGAAAGATTAAAACTGAGTTAAAAAAAGAAAATGAAATGAAAATGCTATGTTATGCGCATGCCATGAACATTACACACCCACTCCCTGTCGTCGTCTTGTATTTTGAGGAGGAACGCGCCCTGTGTTTTGCAGTAATCTTGTGCCTGAGTCCAGTTGAGTTTATTACTAGAGAACAAGAAACAGCTGCTTTTGTTCGGTATCCAGCCAGATTTGCAGGTTACAGGGACGTCTGTGTCAGAGAGAGAGTATGAAAGAGAGGAATGAATATACAGCACATTTAACCACATAAAGTAGCGCTACACTCTTAAATATAAAATGTCTTTATTGGCATCGATGGTTCCATAAAGAATCATTTAACATTCATGGAATCTTTCCATTCCACAAAAGGTATTTACAAATGGTTCTTTAGATTTTTACAATGTAAAAATGGTTCTTTTAAGAATGTTGACTGAAAGATTTTTTGAGGAACCAAAAATCGCATCGCTGTGAAAATCCCCTTTTAGAATCTTTATTTTTAAGAGTGTAGATGCAGTACCTGCTGTTTTGTCGCTCGTGTTAGATCTCAGATCCTTCAGCGCGTTCATGACTCTCTCCTCTAGAACACAAGAAAACACATCAGACCTTGTTAGACTTACTGCAGTCAGTGTCCTGTGAGTTTAATTTCAATCCAATTATTTCCAAAGTAAAGAATAATGTGAGTATCAGCATGCAGGTCCATGAAATCAACAATTATGATTATATTTCTGAAATCATGTCTTTATTCAACTAAAAAAAGAGATTAAAGTTGAGTACAAAATTGCAATATTTTTGCAACATCATTGCAATAACTGCATTATTGAGTAATGTGAATGTATAACTCACCAGAGGTCTGTTGTTTAGAGGAAAGAGATGCGACAGATGAAGTGAGATCCGACACTGAACTCTTCAGGACACTCAATGAGCTCGACAGAGACTCTTTAACACGAGACAAAAGCCATAAATATGATATATCAGCAAGATGTGCATAGGAGTTTACTGTGATGTTTTTATTGAGACAGGCTTGAATTATATTATAACTTCATACAAACGTTTATGTATTCATGCTTCTAATATTAGCTGATTTTTTAATGTTTCTGACTCACCAAAGTCACGCTGTTTGTTCTGTTGATCAGTTTGTATGGATGACTTCAAACTGTCCAGCGATTGTTCAGTTTCAGTCTGTTTCTGGTCCTGCTTGTTAACTGGGAGAAAAGAGGTTGCAGTTAAAAGAATTATCTTCCTCAATACACAGATAATAAGAATTATGTGAGATTATTAAATGACTTCAACACCTGCATCATTCAGTTTGAATGTCAACGTTGATACTGCAGAATTCAAACTGTCAATCAGACTCTTCATATCCTGCTGTTGCACTGTGAAAAAGAAGTAGATGTTGCTTTTAGATGTTGAATATTGTAATAGTGTAATACTATTACTACGACCTGTTGACTTCAGACTGCTAAATACTTCTGTTTTGGCATTCTCTGGGTGTTTCAAACCGCCCCACTCCATAATTCACACCCTGACTGTAGTGTAATAGAGTGCTGTATTGCACATGTAATGTAGAGTCTACTCACTGCTGACTGATAGTTGAGAAGAAAGAGATGCGACAGATGAAGTGAGATCCGAGACTGAACTCTTTAGGTCACTCATTGAGCTCGACAGAGAGTCTTCAACACAAGACAGAAGCCATAAATACAATATACTGGATCAGAAAGTTCAATGTGTGCATAATGGAGCAATTATAGAATTGCATAATACATTATATGAAATTCTATAATTATATGCAAACTTATATGTATTCATGCTTCTATGATTATCTCAATAGCTGTTTTAAAGAGGTCATGAACTGAGAAATCAAATTTTCCTTGAGCTTTTGATATATAAGAGGTCATCATACTATAAGAATATCCAGTAAGTTTCAGAACTGAAAACTTCCTTGTTAGTCCAAAAACAGCTTTTAATGTTACCAAGCCCAGCGATCGACTCATCCTGATAGGTGAAAGACCGCCTCTGCAGAAGAAAATCAACACCTACTTCACCATTGCAACGTTAGCCCCGCCCATGGCATTGTGGTGAACAATTAATACTTGCAAGTTAATACACAGAAAAAAAATAGTTTGTCATGGTAACCTTTAACCAAAATCTGAAAAGTCACTTCCAGTCTGGAATGGCGTTCCTTCTCTGATGACGTCAGTTTGACGGCTTGGGTTGAAAACGCTTATACCCCTCCCCTCCAACCGTTTTGTCTGCTATAAGCCAGAGATGGAGAGGAGGAGCGCTAAAGTAAAACCCTGTCCTCTATTCAATATTCCGTTTCACTTGGAAATACATCACAACACTGGAGAAAAGTCGATTGCAACCTCCGGTTCACGGGGACTTTGCCTTGAGAGCTGTAATAGTAAAAACATGCTACCATTTTTTGAGAGCGTTAAACATGTAATAATTATCTATTTCATATGCATAGATATTAGCCAATCACAGCAGTGGGCGTTTACACTGAAGTCTCACAGCAGACACGCCCCTTAAAACAGAGTGTTCAAATCAGAGGGCTGAAATCAGGGTAGGAAAAATGATACTAATAGTATAAGTGCATCACAGGAAACATTCTAAAACAATAAAACAATGCAGTTCATGACCCCTTTAATTTTTTTTATTTTATTTTATGTTTCTGACTCACCAAAGTCACGCTGTTTGTTCTGTTGGTCAGTCTGTATGGTTGACTTCAAACTGTCCAGCGATCGTTCTGTTTCTGTCTGTTTCTGGTCCTGCTTGTTAACTGGGAGAAAAAGTTTCTGTTTTAAAACTTCAATCCACAGAAGACAACATTTAAGGAAATTTATTAAAAGATTTGGACACCTGCATCATTCAGCTGCGCCGTCAGCGCTGATACAGCAGAACTCAAGCTGTTCATCAAACTCTTCACTTCAGTTAGCGAATCATCCTGTACTGTGGAGAAGAAGTGTAGATGTGTGTGTGGAGTGTGTGCATTTACTGGACTCTTATTGAATCGAGTACTGTTTCGTTCGTGTAATGTAGGGTGTACTCACTGGCGACTGATAGTTGAGAAGAAAGAGATGAAACAGAAGAACTAAGATCCGACACCGAACTCTTCATTTCACTCATTGAGCTCGACAGAGACTCTTTAACATGAAACAAAAGCCATACAAATATACTAGATCAGCAAGATCACTGTGCATAGCAATAATGGCTTTGTGAAATATGAGCAGATGTTGTTTATTTATTTTTTATAACAGTTTTTGTGCACAAGAACTTTGCACAGTGTTCATAAAAATTCCTAGAATTCTAATAAAATTCTGTAACACTTTACGATAAGATATTATTTACATAGTTAATGCATGAGTAAATATATTTTACAGCATTTAACAAAGGTGCAGTAAGTGATTTCTGAGTAACACTTGATATTTGAATCAGCCCAAACAAACACACCCCTCCACCCCAAAATACACAAACAACACGTAATGCAAGAGTGGATGTCTCTTTATCATAGCTGAAGCAAAGCAAAATAATGCTTTGTGGAAAAAAGCAAAGATGACGAGCAAACGACAAGAAAAACAAATGAACATACAGTACACAAGAGTATGTACAAGCAAGAGTTGATTGTTAGTCACTGGCAGCACAGCAGCTCTAGACAAACAAGGACACTCAAAACTGTCCTGTTACTAAAGCTAAAATTACAACAACAGCAGCATATCTTGGTTCTGTGAAACAAGGCAAAACCAATGTTACTCATGGATGGAGCAGAAACAATGCAATCTCTGCCTCCGTTTTCATGCCTTCCCGTTCTCTAATGTCTCTGTGGGTCCTAAAACTCTTGCCTGATCATAAGCCTTTTTTCCAGTGATATCTGAGCTTTTCTTTTTTGTAATGTCTCTCAGCCATCTCTCTTTCTACAGTCATTCTTCAAATCTCCGTCTTGCTCACTCTCTCTCTCCTCCCCCATCATGAGTTGAAACCTGTACTGTTGATTGGCTACAAGTGTGTTGTGATGCTTAGTCCAATCCAATTTTGGCAGCGTTTCTCAGAAATGTGTTGGTGATGGAGGATTTAAAGGTACAGTACATAATAATACAAAATTGAAATCTCACCCATCTTTTTCTGGTTTTCCTCTTGTTTGGATGAGATTGAACTCAATGAAGAGGCAAGATTGTTCATCAAGGTCTCAATATTCTTTACTTGAACTTCTGTGAAAGAGAGAGAGAGAGAGAGAGAGTATTAGAGACATAAAAAATCAAAGACATTTAAAGGGGACCTATTATGCCCCTTTTACAAGATAATATAATGTAATATAAGTCTCTGGTGTCTCCAGAATGTGTCTGTGAAATTTCATCTCAAAATACCCCACAGATCATTTATTATAGCTTGTCAAATTTGCCCCTATTTGGGTGTGAACAAAAACACGCCGTTTTTGTGTGTGTCCCTTTAAATGCAAATGAGCTCTGCTTTCTAGAAGAGGGCGGAGCTTTAGCAGCTCACGCTTCGGTTGCTCAACAACAACAAAGCTGGAGAATCTCACGCAGCCAAAATGAGGATTGTCAGTAACGGTGTTCAGCCTTACATTGTTCAAACCGGAGTCGACACTGATGGAGAGACTCTGGAAGAAGTTACAACTTTTAGAATGAAACTGGACGTTTCTGAATGGTTAGTGGATAAATTGATGTAGTTGCTGTGGAGTTGATTCAACTCATCCACTAGCATGTGCCGTCATGTTAATCTTTTGTGTAAATCCAGTGTTGAATTGACCCTCGTTTGTGAAGCAGTCCGGCGTAAAATGACGGCATGACAACAACACTCTACTACAACAACTCTTCCTCTTCTCTAAAGCAGCCCAACATGACCTCAGTTTTGGGGTTTGTGATGTCACAAACCCGGGAAGAAGCTCTCAACCAGCCGTTTGTTGTAGTCCTTAAAAAGCGAAGAAAATATCTCCCTTTACATTGAACTTTGATCGTAACTTTGCAGATGTTGTTTATGCTCAAACAGCAACATCACACACTAACTAAAGTTAAAAAAGTGAAATCATAAACAAGGAAATAGTTAAGTCAAAGATCAAGACACTAATCAATGGTCACTGATCTGGATTTGTACATGTTCAAATATAAGTGCAGTGCTTGATAAAATATCTCTGTTTAAGTTCTCACCTGTGATCTGAAGATCAGGTTTGACTGAAGTTCGATTGGAACTATGAACGTTCATCCAACTCTCCAGCTCTGAGAATGTTCTTTGTTGATGAAAAACTGTGAAAACAAACTCTTTTTGTAAGCAGCATAATTTAAAGGCTGTATACATGCATACCACATTTATGTATAAATTAAATAATATCCTTTTTTTTGCATTACAGTTTTTAACTCACTTTCCAAAATGCAATTATTTGATTACATAACACATTTAAAGTATGTTGTTTAATCTACTCACGGATGACAGAGGTCATGATCATGAAAATAATCATGCAGACTGTTCCTAGAAGCACAAAGATTCCAGTTTTTCTGCTACATGGACGACCTGAAGAAAACAACACGCCATGAGAAATAAAATTTGTTTTTTATTTCTGACATTTTTGCATCAGCCTTCCTGCTACTCAAACAGTAGCACACGGCACTAGCAACACGAAGATCATGGGTTCAATTCCCAGGGAAAGCAAGAACTGATAAAAATGTGCATCTTGAATGCAATGTGGATAAAAGCGTCTGCCAAATGCATAAATGTGATGTGTACATGACCAGAAAAGTGTTTTATGAAACACTTCATGCCTGCATCCATTCAGTTGTTAAAGATGAACTCCAAACCTCATAATTTAATTAGTATCTTTACAATTAATCATTACCTTAATAACTAACACATTAAATATAGCAATATAAATAAGCGAACGCAAAGTTTTTGCAAGGGAACTCAAAGGCTTGGGAATGTGAAACTTTTTTGCGAGAGAACATGAAAGCATTAAAATATATTTTTTTTCCATCATCATGTTCCTTTGAACTTTGTTCAAAAATGTTGGCATCAAAAAAAATCTAGTATCACACAGTAGTCATTAACAAATATTAGCTTCAATGTTCAGATCAATAGTTCATGTACATTCATAATATGAATTAATGAATCAAGTATAATTCTGAATTGAATTTGAATGTCTATTCCTTTGTTAAGTATTGTAAAATGTATAAAAAGTAAGTTAACTTTATAATGAAAGTGATTAAAAGTGTTACCAGGCATTAAAGGTAGTTGTACAAACACTTCTTTCTGTATCAAAAACAATATAGTATCAAAGCAAACCTTTAGTAAATGTCGTCTTCCGTTCATATTCCATGTCCATTTTCATGATCTCTTCAGTACTACCATTTTTCTGATATTCCATCATGAGCAACTTTTGCAGTTACTTGCTTCCAGAGAGAATCCAAAACACCTCCTTTATTAATAATCCCATTCACAACAGCCTCTGAAATTACAGTAGAACTGGGTATTTGTGTTTAATAACAGCACTTTCAGTTCCTTGTTCCAAAGAATAGGTGGATTCAGTGTCACAAGTGTACTATAAGTTATTATGGATAAACTGCTTGCTCAGTGTTTTCAGCATCATCTGTTTTCACTCAGGTTCACTCTAGTTTGCCTCCTTCTTTAGCAGTTACCTAAAATTAGCATGGTCAAAATGAACATTTTGGTGCAGAAAGACCTGTGGTTTTGATTAAAGTTTTATTATTACTATTATTAGGCTATTATTATTATTTTTTTAAAGAGAGTGCTTTTATCTATGGAAGCTAATTTCCGCCACATAATAAGAAAATCATGCCTTGGTAAATCTTAAATATGACATAAAAAGTCATAATTATGACATAAAATGCCAAAATTATGACATTATTCATATTGATGACATAATAAAATTATGAGATGTAAAAAATCGAAATTATGAACTTCAAATTCCTTTTTTTGTCACAATTTTCTTTTTTTAGGCCTATCATAATTTCGAATTTGTGACAATTTCGATTCATATCGTGATTTACCAAATGATTTCGTCACAGATGACGCTACTGAAGCTACTGCGCATGCCCATCACAGTCAAGTCAGATTCGCCGGTCGTCAAGTGCAATTTCTCCTCATGTTTTCCGTTTCACGGGTAAGTAATGTGTAAAAAAAGTACACAAAACACCTTAAAACAGATAGATAGTAGGTTCATGCAGATTGTCAGTGAGGACGCTTTAATAATTGTATTAGAAGTCTGACACGAATCGGAAATATTAGCTTACTACGTTTGTCTACTTCTGGTTGCGTCATCATTTTTTAATTAGATCACGGAAAGCTGCTGATACAGAGATAATAATGCTGGCAATATTACTATGCTAATGTATTGATGCTGTATGAGTTCATATTTGACGGTTACCGATGTAAATATCGGTATTAGTGGGAAACGTCAGTACTTTTTTGCTTCGCGCGGTGCTCGCGCGCAGCCGTTAGCAAAGCAGTTTAAATGCTGAAAAAGCCACAGTTTGGTGTTGCTAAAGTCTGCGGTTTTCCCGCGAAGTTGGGCTGCTTTTATGCTTCCTTATCAGAAATTTAATAATTCCCACTTCTGAAGTCGTGATTACGAGCTCATCGCAGTCAAGTTTCGAAATGGCGTTCATGTGAAATTATCTAGAAAACTCACATTTAATTCAGAGAGCGTTTCCGTACTTACAATTTCGGCGCTCCAGCACTCTTCAAACAACATCCCGCACAAATTCAATGGAGAGTCTGGCCACCTGACGAAGAAAATCGCATCGGGCTACTTTTGGTCTTTTTAAAGTGAAATTAGGGGAATAATTCGTTAAATTTATATACGATTAAAAATATATAATGAAAACATAGAACAGTTTAAAGTCCCCCTGAAATCAGCTTTTATTATGAATATGTTAGCCTAATGCTGTGTTCACACCGGACGCGACTTGCGCGAATAAATCGCGCTATTCGCGCGTAGTTGGACGCTTGAACAGTTTGAGTTTACTCGCTTCATTCGCGCGTGAAAATCTCTTCACAACAGACGCGAATTCGCGTCATGAGAGGGGCTCTCCCGCTCCTTTATGTGTCCCAGACTCTCCCACTGCTTTCTGCACACTTCCTCTGAATAAACACAACTTCGGTGGGGAAATAATTGTAAATTACAGAGAATAAGCTCAATTGGTCGTCTTTAGTTGGCTTGTAGTCTTAATATGTATATATATATATAGCTCAAATTGAGTAAAGACCGTTTTTTACAGTTTTTCAGATTGTCCGACCTCCTCACTCACTTTCTTTCAAACACGATCCTTTTTATTTCTGTTTCTATAAATGTATGAAGATGTACAGCGACGATGATTTTGTCCTCCATGTTGTTTCGAATTTCTGCCTCAGCTCGCTACGTCACGTCACTACTAGAGCAAGCTCCTGATTGGTTAACGCGGCGCGGAAATTTGCCAAAGTTCAGATTTTTCAACTTGCGCGAATCGCGTCAAACGCCGAATCGCTCAATTCGCGCCGCGTCATTCGCGCCGCTTCATTCGCGCGAATCGCGCCGCAGGATGTCAATTCGCGTCTTTGCATTGACTTAACATGTAAATCACTCGCGCTTACCGCTTCATTGCGTTCACACCGGACGCGACTTGCGCGAATAAATCGTGCTATTCGCACATAGTTGGACGCTTGAACAGTTTGAGTTTACTCGCTTCATTCGCGCGTGACATTCGCTTCATTCGCGCGTGAAAATCCCTTCACAACAGACGCGAATTCGCGTCATGAGAGGGGCTCTCCCGCTCCTTTATGTGTCCCAGACTCTCCCACTGCTTTCTGCACACTTCCTCTGAATAAACACAACTTCGGTGGGGAAATAATTGTAAATTACAGCGAATAAGCTCAATTGGTAGTCTTTAGTTGGCTTGTAGTCTTAATATGTATATATATAGCTCAAATTGAGTAAAGACCGTTTTTTACAATTTTTCAGATTGTCCGACCTCCTCACTCACTTTCTTTCAAACACGATCCTTTTTATTTCTGTTTCTATAAATGTATGAAGATGTACAGCGACGATGATTTTGTCCTCCATGTTGTTTCGAATTTCTGCCTCAGCTCGCTACGTCACGTCACTACTAGAGGAAGCTCCTGATTGGTTAACGCGGCGCGGAAATTCGCCAAAGTTCAGATTTTTCAACTTGCGCGATTCGTGCGAATCGCGTCAAACGCCCGAATCGCTCAATTCGCGCCGCGTCATTCGCGCGAATCGCGTCATTCACGCCGCAGGATGTCAATTCGCGTCTTTGCATTAACTTAACATGTAAATCACTCGCGCTTACCGCTTCATTCGCGTCCGGTGTGAACGCACCATTAGGCCGTGTGTCCACCAAAGCGTTTTTAGCCAGCTTAAAACGCCTATCTGTGAGCGCTTGAGAGCGCTTCTGCAGCGCAGCGTTTTTTTCCGTTGAGACGCTTTGTTGCTATGTTGTGTGAACATTTTTAGTCTGAAACAAATTCTGAAGCAAAATCAGTAATAAGTAACAGTGACGCGGATAATAACGAAACGCTATTGGCTATTTTAAAAAAATTTGTTCAATATGTCCTGCCCTGTCTTCCTGTTTCAGTTGAAAGTAAATTTGTAAACCTTGGAGGACTAAGGATATTTTTAAATATATCTCCAGTTGTGTTTATCTGAAAGAAGAAAGTCATACGATGGCTTGAGTGTGAGTAAATTATGGAATCATTTTCCTTTTTGGGTGAACTAACCCTTTAAGTTGGTCCTTAGCTGGTCATGAGCTGGTTTAAGCTAGTCAAGTGCTGGTCCTAAGCAACTAGCTCCAGCTTATAACCAGCTCAAACCAGCTCCCATGCTTCAAAACATACCTAACCAGCATATGTAGTTTTTTTTCAACAGGGAAGATATCTTATTGTTTGAGGAGTTTGATGTAGGACAAAAAAATTGCACATGTGAGCTGTTTAGTGCTGCATCAGCTTTTTATTTCCCCATTGCAAAATAGGTTTACATGAAGTTAAAAAAAATTTAAACTTTGTCAGTCTTGATGAAATTACGACACGCAGTGACTTTTTGTTCAGTAAATCAGTCAATTCAGCAGATTTCAGCAGATTTACACTATATAAATTCACTGGCTGATTTATTAGGTACACCTTGCTAGTACCGTGTTGGACCCGCTTTTGCCTTCAGAACTGCTTTAATTCCTTGTGGCACTGATTCAACAGGGTGCTGGAAACATTCCTCAGAGATCTTGGTCCATATTGTCATGACGGCATCATGCAGTTGCTGCAGATTTGTCGGCTGCACATCTCTTATGTGAATCTCCCGTTCCTCCGCATCCCAAAGCTGCTCTATTGGATTGAGATCTGATGACTGTGGAGAACATTTGTGTCTAGTGAACTCACTGTCATGTTCAAGAAACCAGTTTGAGATGATTTGAGCTTTGTGACATGGTGTGTTATCCTGCTGGAAGTAGCCATCAGAAGATGAGTACACTGTGGTCATAAAGGGATGGACATGGTCAGCAACAGTACTCAGGTAGACTGTGGGGTTTAAACGATGCTCAGTTGGTACTAAGAGGCCCAAAGTGTGCCAAGAAAATATCCCTCACACCATCACACCAGCAGCAGCCTGAACCGCTGAAACAAGGCAGGATGGATCGGCGCTTTCATGCTGTTTACACCAAATTCTGACCCTACCATCTGAATGTTGCAGCACAAGTCGAGACTCATCAGACCAGGCAACGTTTTTTCCAATCTTCTATTGCCAGTTTGCTGTTCTTAGCTGACAGGAGTGGCACCGGTGTTCTTTCTGCTGCTGTAGCCTGTCTGCTGTTGTGCTTTCAGAGATGCTCTTCTTCAGATCTCAGTTGTAACGAGTGGTTATTTGAGTTACTGTTGCTTTTCTATCAGCTGGAACTAGTCTGGCCATTCTCCTAAGACATCAATAAGGCATTTTCGCCCACAGAACTGCCGCTCACTGGATATTTCCTCTTTTTTTGACCATTCTCTGTAAACCCTAGAGATGGTTGTGTAAAAATCCCAGTAGATCAGAAGTTTCTGAAATACTCGGATCAGCAGCCACCAACAAACATGCCATGTTCAAAGTCACTTAAAGGGTTAGTTCACCCAAAAATGAAAATTTCTCTCATTAATTACTCACCTTCATGTCGTTCCAAACCTGTAAATCCTTCGTTCATCTTCAGAACTCAAATTAAGATATTTTTGATGAAATCTGAGAGCTCTCCGACTCCTCCATAGACAGCAATTTGACTACTGTCAAGTACCAGAAAGGTAGTAAAGACATTATTAAAATAGTCCATGTGACTGCAGTGGTTCAACCTTAATTTTATGAAGTGATGATAAATACATTTTGTGCGCAAAAACCCCCCAAAAATAACGACTTTATTCAACAATCTCTTCCATGTCAGTCTCTATGCAGTTGATGTAGTAAACAGTGCAGCACTTCCGTGTTTACATCAGAACGCTGACTCATTATTGGCTGGCTCTTGCTTCAGCATCACACGCATGCGTTGTGCTGCTCACTTTGTGTTGGCTAATACTGAGCCAGCGTTCGGACATAAACACGGAAGCACTGCACTGTTTACTACGTTTTACTGTTTTTTTGTTTGTTTGTTTGTTTTTTAAAGAAACAGCATAGGAGACTGACATGGAAGAGAAGAGATTGAATAAAGGTCTTACTTGATACAACTCTTTCTTCCCCATTCTGATGCTCAGTTTGAACTTCTGAAGATCATCTTTACCATGTCTACATGCATAATGCATTGAGTTTTCCATGTTATTGGCTAAATAGATATCTGCATTAGCGAGCAGTTAAAAAGGTGTACCTAATAAAGGCCGGTCAGTATATAAAGTTTGTTTGGCAAGTTTATTGTGTTACTCTCTCTAAGGGAAGCCTATGCCGAAACATGTAGGAGAGTTCTTTTAACTTGTTATATGTAGCCATCAGACAATAAAGGCTTTTTAATGAAAAATAGTGCCATGGTCATCCAGAGTTTTGTTGATTTTAGGGAGACATTCAAGAAAGTAACCTAGAAATCACTCAACGTCACTGACATCACAACATTTTCCAAAGCTCACTTAATATAAAATAAAATCATCTGCCAAATTTATAAATGTGTAAAATAAATGAAACAGCACTAACTGTACATCTGCTGTTCCGGTTAGGCTGAAGCGCCGCACACAAGCCACAGATCTGGGATGTGTGAAGGAGACATAATCACTCGGGTGTAATGGTTAGGTAAGTGCACATCATCATACATCTTGAACAAAGAAATTATACTTTGTACTTTTGAACCACCAATAAGAAAAAAACTATCATAAGTTATTGTTTTTTACGCAGTCATGCAACACATTTAATCAAAACATTGACAGAATTTTCATTTTTGGTGAACCTCCCCTATAAATGCAGGACTGGTTTACTCTGTGAGGAGGTTTTGTTAATTCATATTTTATTGATGTTAGGGTGTTAGGCAAGCAGACAGTTCTCGTTTCAGTCCATCAGTGGATGGAAGCACTTTCAGCAGTTCATACTCGTGGGTCCCATTCACTGCCATTATAAAGCTTGGATGTGTCAGGATATTAATTGAAATATCTCAGAAAGTGTTTATCAAAAATAACAAATTAATATACACTTAGGATGGCTTGAGAGTGAATAAAGCTTGGGCTAATTTTCATTTGAAAGTGAACTAAACCTTTAATCATGCACCTTACTTTTTTATTTTTTTGTGGCAACAGGTCGATCTGATTGAACTTATAAGGCTCTTTTTACTGAGAAAAGGGGAAAAAGTCTTCAGACACATTACCAGTAGAATGTGAAAAATTCTTGCATAGGGATGCTTGCATATGTTAAATTAATAATGTTGTGCAAAAACCACAGCAACCGGTATATTTGCTGATATGTTTTCTATTTTTTGAAAGATTATGTCCTTCTTGTTTTACACTTCATACATGTGTACTAAATATTAAATAAGTTAATAATGATAGCATAATGTGTACCATGGTGATTTGTACTGAGGCTTTGTAGATTTTCTCTAAACAAGCCTAAACATAGCCTAATTATTTTGCTCTTTAATATGTCTGAGAATTTTACTTTATATATTTGTGTATTGTATTATTGTATTTAAACATTCAGAGTTCTTTTTGTTATTACAAAAAGAGTTCTTAAACCTGTTATACTATGACAACACTTTTTTTGCAACTTATTTCAGTATCGTGATAATACCGTATACCGTGATAAATCACAACATATAAATTTGATACTGTCACATGCCTAATCAGATATATGGTGATGAGTCAGTTATATTTAGTAATGTAAACAATTAGGAATGATAGTAGGGCTGGACGATTGTTACCTAAAATCAAAACCTTGATTAACTGAACATTTGACCTTGAATACGATTAATGCAGCTTTTTTTAAAATTGATTTTTTTTATTTTTTTTTGCCCTCTTAGTTCACTTACAAGATTTGTAGGCTACTGTAAATATGCTTGACTATTAAAGGTGTGATATTGTTTCCTGTTGAAAGAGTGATCTGACATAACAGCTCACTTTCAGCAGTTGTTTTATCTATGGTTCCTAACATTTCTTACAGATTCCTGCTCGTTGGGTTGTAAGCTGTGGGTTGTAAATAGTTAATTCAAAAGTAGAAAAATATATGCTATAATAACTTTTGAGTTTCTAAGCTACTTTAGTGATAAATCACAGGACAGCGCTGACAACGAGTTTCTGTGTTCCTCTCTGTGTGCGCGATCATCACGTTTTGTACAGCTACTGTTTGTATGAGTGTTGGTGCCACAGTGCAGCTGCGCGAGCATGGTAGCTCGATATAATAATACACATCTGTTCGTCTAATAGCTTGAATGTCCAAACTGGCAAACCGTAAAACACATACAACTGACGAAGTTTAGTGAAGACGCAAAGCTCATCGCTCGTGCGCCGTCTCTGTGTGTTGACTCGGCGTTTGCCTCTGTGTTGATTCCATGCAGGTGACTGTATGGGGCGGAGTCACGTGTCTACACACGCAGTAGTGTGTTTTTAAGTGGAAGTATTAACAGGATTAAAAAATCGACAAAACCGACATGGGAAAATTACTTTGGTTATAGGTTCTGAATTTTGGTTTCGATTTTCGATTAATTGTCCAGCCCTAAATGATAGTGTGACAAGTATGAGCGTCAGCTGTGTGCTGCACCGGTCTCGTATCTCTCATGGAAGAGCTCCGGAAGCATAAAAGGGGGAGTGATGACGGTGAAGGACGAGAGAGGACCAGGCCTGGACATTATGTTTTATAATGTTTGTGTGTGCGGCAGTTGTCCGTGAAGGACTGCTGTCATTTTACTTTTCTTTTGTTGTTTATTTTGGAATCATTAAAGTGTGTTTAACGTTTGCCAGTTCCCGCCTTGCCCTGCTTGTCACAGATAGCAAATAGAGATTCAAAAAGCTATACACAGCTACAAAAGCAAACCACTCAGCAAAAATAGGATAAAATCTTTTCTTTTAGAGAACAGTTTATTAATTTATAGGATGAGAAGCAAAGTAATACAATATTTTAAAAAGCAATCATCCAGTCTGTTACTGATAACTGATTTTATTATTGATGATCAGCCATTTATTGCTTAATAAAGGTCAAGCATGAAGAAACAGCAGAAACATTTTGAAGTAAAATGGAAGCATAACTAACATCTGATGCTCTTCTAATGTAACACAAATCACATTTTATAGAAAAAGTAAAAATCCTGATTTATCTTAAGCGATGATTAAAACAGAAAAAGAAATTAAACACTATTTATTGTGAAACCAGTTGGGGTGTGACGAGACAGTTTGCTCACGAGATGAGACGCAAGATTGAGTTCATGAGAACAAGTACATTTTTAAGAAATCCTCAATGATGAAATACATGACTAGAAAAATAGTTTGTAGCTGCATTTGAAATGTTTCAACTAATCATCTTGAAATGAATGTCATTTCATTTCTACTTTCTGAGTATGAATTGTCATATTCAGTAAAAGACAACAATATACAAGCACTGTAAAAGGTTTTGCCACAAACTCAACTGACTGGCTTCTCTCCTGTATGATTTCACATGAGTCTCTTCAGACCTTAAAACTGTACATGATTTATGAGCGTCTACAACTTTTGACCTCCTAACTGAATTTCACAAATTCATTATAGAAATAAAAACGGTATAAATAAAAATGAATATGTTTTCTCTTAGTCTTATTAAGTGCAAACAATAAGTGCAACCATAAAGTACTAAGTACTTTTACTTTCGCTATCGCGCATACTCTGCGATTAGCATAATCCGTCACATGATCAGTGATTCCTGCTGCACTATGTACGACTCTGCAGCTTGTCTTGGATGAGATGGATGGGATTGAAACGATCGTTATCTGACTAAATTAAATGGTTTTTATTTCTATAAAAAGCAAAATGACAGTGGAGGCGTAATGTAAACCTAGCGGTGGAATATTGTATCCTAATTTCACACACCATCATGGCAATATCGAGAGACAGCGTTTCAACTCGATAAGAAATCTTGTCACAATCTTGCGAGCACGAGATCTCGTCACACCCCTACAAATCAATGTTATATAAAGTGTTAAATGTTTTCATGTTTGTGACTGGATCCTTTTCATTTGTCATTTAAATGGCACTGCACCACAGCTATTTTCAGTTTCAGAATTGCACTCTGCAAATGAATCTGAATTTTGTGTAACAGTGGCCATCATTTAGTTTTCCAGTACGTGTAATCACTCCACAGTCCTCTGATTCCTCTCCCACTTTCCAGTCATCTGGCTGCCCGGGATTCCATCGTCTGTGAATAATGCCAATCAACAAATGTCATTCCATCGTCTGTGAATAATGCCAATCAACAAATGTCACACCATTCCATCTGAGTATAAAACAACTTTCTTGCATCCCATCTGATCTAGAGTTCATTTTATACTACAGTGCATCCGGAAAGTATTCACATCACTTAACTTTTTCCACATGTCCAAAAGGGATTAAATTCATTAATTTCCTCAAAATTCTACAAACAATACCCCATAATGACAACTTGAAAGACTTTGTTTGAAAACTTTGCAAATTTATTAAAAATAAAAAAACGAGTTTCCACTGATCATCCTTGAGATGTTTCTACAACTTGATTGGAGTCCAGCTGTGGTAAATTCAGTTGATTGGACATGCACACAAAAAAGGCACACACCTGTCTATATAAGGTCCCACAGCCATGAAGTCCAAGGAATTGTCTGTAGACCTCAGAGACAGGATTGTATTGAGGCACAGATCTGGGGAAGGGTACAGAAAAATTTCTGCAGCATTGGTCCCAATGAGCACAGTGGCCTCCATCATTCGGAAATGGAAGAAGTTTGAAATCACCAGGACTCTTCCTAGAGCAGGCCGCCCAGCCACACTGAGCGATCGGGGGAGAGGGGCCTTAATCAGGGAGGTGACCAAGAACCCAATGGTCACTCTGACAGAGCTCCAGCATTTCTCTGTGGAGAGAGGAGAACCTTCCAGAAGAACAATTATCTCTGCAGCACTCCAGCAATCAGGCCCGTATGGTAGAGTGGCCAAATGGAAGCCACTCCTCAGTAAAAGGCATATGAGGACTCTCAGACCATGAGAAACAAAATTCTCTGGTCTGATGAAACAAAGATTGAACTCTTTGGCCTGAATAGCAAGCGTCATGTCTGGAGTAAACCAGGCACCGCTCATCACCTGGCCTATACCATCCCTAGAGTGAAGCATGGTGGTGGCAAGCATCATACTGTTGGGATGTTTTTCAGTAGCAGGAACTGGGAGACTAGTCAGGATTGAGGGAAAGATGAATGCAGCAACGTACAGAGACCTCTGGACCTCAGACTTGGGGGAAGGTTCATCTTCCAACAGGACAATAACCCTAAGCAGAAAGCACACAGCCAAGACAACAAAGGCGTGGCTATGTGACAACTCTGTGAATGTCCTTGAGTGGCTCAGACTTGAACTTGATTGAAAATCTCTGGAGAGATCTGAAAATGGCTGCGAACCGACGCTCCCCATTCAACCTGATGGAGCTTGAGAGGTCCTGCAAAGAAGAATGGGAGAAACTGCCCAAAAATAGGTGTGCCAAGCTTTTAGCATCATACTCAAAAAGACTTGAGGCTGTAATTGGTGCCAAAGGTGCTTCAACAAAGTATTGAGCAAAGGCTGTGAATACTTTTGTACATGTGTATTGCAAAGATTTCAAACAAACTTCTTTCATGTTGCCATTATGGGGTATTGTTTGTAGAATTTTGAGGAAAATAATGAATTTAATCCATTTTGGAATAAGGCTGTAACATAACAAAATGTGGAAAAAGTGAAGTGCTGTGAATACTTTCACCACTACCAACAAAAATATTTAAACAGAAGAAATTTTTGTTTAATGCTAAATGCATTTACTTGACAAGCAATAGCTTGAAGTACATTATCTTGAAGTACATTATCTTGAAGTAGCTGCTTCTTTTCCTACTCATGCAAAAGGGCAATAATTGGAAAATTGAAAACTATGTAACCATTATCCACGTTATTATTAACATAAGAGTGGTGTGTTCATTTCTGGCTTGAATGTGTGAGGCTTCCGGTATCGGGTTTTACCAACAAACACAGCCTGTTATGCTGTTTAATATTGCAAACTGGTATTTATCATCACATTATTTTAATTATCATAATAATAAACACATTGGTTTGTAGTTCAAATAGTTTTGCCATTTACTGCACTTTTTTTTAAAATTCTATTTAAAAAAAAAATTTCTTTTTTTTTTTTTTGCAGTTCACTTAATGGCCACTGGTGTCGCTAATAACAAGGGTTTCGAAATTCTAGATTAACAGGGTTTCTGCAGGAAATAAATAAATCAAAGCGTCAATATGAAAGAATCATTCAAGCTACAAGAGAATCAGCATTCTGTAAGTGTGTTTTTGTTGTTTATAGTTCGATTTCAGTGCTGTATTTGAGAGGAAGTTTGTTTACTGTGGCCACGTGACAAATCGCGTGTGTTCTCGTTTCACTCGGTGTCAGTAAGGCGTGGCCAAAGCCAGCTTTAGTATATAAACAGTTGTTATTTAGCATTCATTAGAGAGAATCATTCAAGCTACAAGAGAATCAGCATTCTGTAAGTGTGTTTTTGTTGTTTATAGTTCGATTTCAGTGCTGTATTTGAGAGGAAGTTTGTTTACTGTGGTCACGTGACA
>RJVU01007700.1:2220151-2305519 GCA_003731715.1 Anabarilius grahami | reverse complement strand
CAACCATAACAACCTGCGTATTTTACCCAAGTCATCTAGCACATTACTTTCTATTTCTATTGGGCTCTGGAATTGTCAGTCCGCTGTAAACAAAGCAGAATTCATCACAGCTATTGCTGCTTATTCAGGTTTCCATCTCATGGCTCTAACTGAGACATGGATCAAACCAGAGGACACTGCCACGCCGGCAGCCCTCTCCTCTAATTTCACTTTCTCTCACACCCCACGCCAGATTGGGAGGGGTGGTGGTACTGGTTTGCTTATGTCCAGTGAATGGAAGTTCAATCCTTTACCAGCTCTCTCTGACAATGGTTCTTTTGAATCACATGCAATTACCATCACCTACCCTACTAAAATCCATGTTGTAGTTGTTTATCGTCCCCCAGGTCAGCTAGGTAACTTCTTGGAGGAGTTGGATGTGTTACTCTCATCCTTCCCTGAGGATGGTACTCCTCTGCTAGTACTTGGAGACTTCAACATCCACCTAGACAAACCTCAGGCTGCTGACTTCCACACTCTGCTTGCCTCATTTGACCTCAAGTGAGTGGCTACCTCAGCTACCCACAAATCGGGTAACCAATTGGACCTCATCTACACACGCTGTGGCTCCACTGACAATGCACTGGTTACTCCACTACACACCTCAGTCCACTTTCTCATCACTTCTACACTCAACCTGACCCCTAACTCAACACCCACTCCACCACATGTTACTTTTCGGCGAAACCTACGCTCCCTCTCACCATCCCACCTATCCTCTTTGGTCTCCACACTTCCTCCCCCTAACCAGTTCTCATCACTGGACACTAACAATGCTACTGACACTCTTTGCACCACTCTAACATCTTGCTTAGATGACTTCTGCCCCCTTTTAACCAGACCAGCCCGCGCCACCCCCTCTGCCCCCTGGCTCTCTGGTGCTCTCCGTGAGCATCGGTCTAGACTCAGGGCTGCAGAGAGGAAGTGGTGCAAATCTAAAGATCCTACTGACCTTACCTTATATCAGTCACTCCTTTCTTCTTTCTCTACTGATGTCTCCAATGCTAAAACCTCATACTATCTCACTAAAATTAACAATTCAACTGACTCCCGCACACTTTTCAAAACCTTCTCATCTCTTCTTAGCCCTCCTCCCCTTCCTTCCACATCAGCTCTTACAGCCGATGACTTTGCCACATTCTTCACACATAAAATAACAACCATCAGCGGCCAATTCTTCACACCACACACTGACAATAACATCTTAACGGAAAACACACAAACCCTCCCCTCCTTCTCCATGCTATCTGAAGCAGATGTTTCAAAACTCATCCTCTCCAATCACCCTACTACCTGACCCTATCCCCACTCATCTTCTCCAGGCCATCTCCTCCTCAATTCTACCTGCACTCACTCACATTATCAATTCTTCCCTTCAAACTGGAACATTTCCCACAGCTTTTAAGCAGGCTAGGATTACCCCACTGTTTAAAAAACCAACTCTGAATCCAGCACTTCTGGAAAACTACAGACCAGTATCCCTTCTTCCTTTTATTGCTAAGACACTGGAGAGAGTTGTATTCAACCAACTGTCTACTTATCTCACACAGAACAACCTCCTTGACAACAACCAGTCCGGTTTCAAGAGTGGCCACTCAACTGAGACTGCCCTGCTCTCAGTCACTGAAGCCCTGAGACTGGCACGAGCAACTTCAAAATCATCAGTACTCATCTTGCTGGATCTGTCTGCTGCTTTTGACACAGTTAACCACCAGATTCTCCTGTCGACACTCATGTCGAAGGGCATCTCGGGAAACGCACTCCAGTGGTTTGAGTCTTACCTCTCAGGTAGGTCCTTCAGGGTATCTTGGAGTGGTGAGGTGTCCAAATCACATCATCTTGCTACTGGGGTACCTCAGGGCTCTGTGCTTGGACCACTTCTCTTCTCCATCTACATGTCATCACTAGGATCTGTCATTCAAGATCATGGTTTCTCCTATCACTGCTACGCTGATGACACACAACTCTACCTCTCATTCAAACCAGATGATCCGACGGTTGCTGGTCGCATCGCAGCCTGCCTGACAGCCATCTCTGCCTGGATGAAGGATCACCACCTTCAACTCAACCTTGCAAAAACGGAACTGCTTGTGGTCGGTGCCAACCCAACATTTCATCATAACCTTTCAATTCAACTTGGGTCATCAACCATTACCCCTTCCAGGACAGCCAGGAACCTTGGAGTGGTGATGGATGATTGTTTAAGCTTCACAGATCACGTTGCAACAACAGCCCGGTCCTGCAGATTTGCCTTGTACAACATCAGGAAGATTAGACCCTTCCTATCGGAGCATTCTACACAAATTCTTGTCCAAGCTCTTGTTCTATCCAGACTGGACTACTGTAATGCTCTCTTGGCTGGCCTTCCTGCATGCACTATCAAGCCTCTACAACTGATCCAGAATGCTGCAGCAAGACTGGTCTTCAACGAACCGAAGAGAGCGCACGTCACTCCTCTCTTCATCAGTCTGCATTGGCTGCCAGTAGCTGCTCGCATCAAATTCAAGGCTCTGATGGTTGCCTACAGAACGACCGCTGGCTCTGCTCCGCTATACCTTAACTCACTTCTTCAGACTTACGCGCCCTCCAGAAACTTGCGTTCTGCAAGTGAACGGCGCCTTGTGGTGCCATCACAAAGGGGCACAAAATCGCTCTCACGGACCTTCTCCGGGTCTGTTCCTGGCTGGTGGAATGACCTGCCACGTTCTATCCGAGCAGCTGAGTCTCTAGCCATTTTCAAAAAAATGCTAAAGACATATCTTTTTCGTCAGCACTTGACCCAGTAATAGTAGCACTTTGATTTCTATTCTTCTTCCATCTATGTGTGTATTTAAAAAAAAATAAAAAATTCCTTGCTACGAGCACTTTACTGACATAACTGTGACTTCACACAGCACTTACATACTGTTGTTCTCATGTTGACTTGACTTGATTCTACTATTCTCATTTGTAAGTCGCTTTGGATAAAAGCGTCTGCTAAATGACTAAATGTAAATGTAAATGTAATGTTTTCTAAATGTAAATGTCTAGGAAGCACACAATTAGCTGTATTAGCAACACTTCAAAGTTTGAAGCTAATTTTGTTCAATTTCTCAGAAAACAACACTTAATTTCTTGGATGTTAATTTAAGGATGTTTAGATATTTGTACTGAAAAACAAAAATCCTAAGGAAGATCTTTATTCTATTTTTTTTTTTCTTTTTTTGCAGTGTATGCAATTTAATTTAGGGTTCTTCCAGGGCTCAACGCTAAGGATTTTTTCTACTGGCCCGGTCAATGAGTGTGTTTTTGTTTGTTTTTTGTAAAGTGAGGGACATACTCGATAATATCAGATCGTTAAATCAACAATTACGATATCATAGACGATATATATCGCACACACCCGATCGGGCAAGTGACCGTTCAGTCTACTGTCCCGAGCGTCGTTCACACTGGCCCCGGGCCATTGGGCAGTCCTTATTGTTGAGCCCTGCCTTCCTTACTTTATAGGCGAAAAACTGTATGTGGCAAAAGTAGTATGTTTGAATTCACAGTACTCATTAAAGAGTAGGAGAAACATACCCAGATTACCTACTACATCAGTGTTTCCCAACCCTGTTCCTGGAGGCACACCAACACTACCCATTTTCCAACTCTTCCTAATCAAACACACCTGATTCAACTCATCAGCTCGTTAGTAGAAACTCCAAGACTAGAAATATATGGATCAGAAAAGGGAGACATCCAAAACATGTACTGTTGGTGTGCCTCCAGGAACAGGGTTGGGAAACACTGTACTACATGACACTTTACTATCCCATGAGGCCACAGTAGAGGATTTGTGAATGGCAGTGAAGCGACGCAACTGGGTCACAACATGGTGAATGTAGTATGTCCGGATTACATTCATACTACACCCATTCATACTATATAGAACATTTAGCAGTCACAAAGTAATTTCCTATTCAAAATAAGTACCTACTCAAGAGAGCATGTGATTTCAGATGCAGCCATCATTTACCTTATTACCTATTGAATGAATTGGAAGTCTCACACATTCACAAAAAATATCTCACTTACGTCTAGCAAAATAAAGTGGATATTAGGTCAGACTTAAAGGATTAGTCCACTTTTAAATACACTTTTCCTGATAAATTTACTCACCCCCATGTCATCCAAGATGTTCATGTCTTTCTTTTGTCAGCTTACGCTGAATGTTCTACGCCTTCCCTATTCTACTTACGGAACAAACCAGTTTCGTTTTTTTCCGTAAGTAGAATAGGGAAGGCGTAGGACATTCAGCGTAAGCGTTATGAAGAATTCGGAAGCGGAAAGTACGTTCAAGGCAATATTTTGTTTATAAAGCATAAACGGTTGTATTTTTTTCAAAAATGGCCGATTGTTTCGCTAGATAAGACCCTTATTACTCATCTGGTATCATTTAAAGCCCTTGAAGCTGCACTGAAACTGTAATTTTGACCTTCAACCTGTTGGTAGCCATTGAAATCCACTATAAGGAGAATAATCCTGGAATGTTTTCCTCAAAAACCTTCATTTCTTTTCGACTGACGAAAGAAAGACATGAACATCTTGGATGACATGGGGGTGAGTAAATTTATCAGGAAAAGTGTATTTAAAAGTGGACTAATCCTTTAAGGATAAACATAAATTTAGAGCTATCTTGAGGCCAAAATGTGGTACTTAACCTCTCAAAAGGTATAATATCTATAAGGTCTAGTATGTACAGTTGGTACGGAAAGTATTCAGACCCCCTTAAATTTTTCACTCTTTGTTATATTGCAGCCATTTGCTAAAATCATTTAAGTTCTTTTTTTTCCTCATTAATGTACACACAGCACCCCATATTGACAGAAAAACACAGAATTGTTGACATTTTTGCAGATTTATTAAAAAAGAAAAACTGAAATATCACATGGTCCTAAGTATTCAGACCCTTTGCTGTGACACTCATATGTTTAACTCAGGTGCTGTCCATTTCTTCCGATCATCCTTGAGATGGTTCTACACCTTTATTTGAGTCCAGCTGTGTTTGATTATACTGATTGAACTTGATTAGGAAAGCCACACACCTGTCTATATAAGACCTTACAGCTCACAGTGCATGTCAGAGCAAATGAGAATCATGAGGTAAAAGGTTTTTTTTTACTGCCTGAAGAGCTCAGAGACAGAATTGTGGTAAGGCACAGATCTGGCCAAGGTTACAAAAAAATTTCTGCTGCACTTAAGGTTCCTAAGAGCACAGTGGCCTCCATAATCCTTAAATGGAAGATGTTTGGGACGACCAGAACCCTTCCTAGAGCTGGCCGTCCGGCCAAACTGAGCTATCGGGGGAGAAGAGCCTTGGTGAGAGAGGTAAAGAAGAACCCAAAGATCACTGTGGCTGAGCTCCAGAGATGCAGTCGGGAGATGGGAGAAAGTTGTAGAAAGTCAACCATCACTGCAGCCCTCCACCAGTCGGGGCTTTATGGCAGAGTGGCCCGACGGAAGCCTCTCCTCAGTGCAAGACACATGAAAGCCCGCATGGAGTTTGCCAAGATGGTGAGAAATAAGATTCTCTGGTCTGATGAGACCAAGATAGAACTTTTTGGCCTTAATTCTAAGCGGTATGTGAGGAGAAAACCAGGCACTGCTCATCACCTGTCCAATACAGTCCCAACAGTGAAGCATGGTGGTGGCAGCATCATGCTGTGGGGGTGTTTTTCAGCTGCAGGGACAGGACCACTGGTTGCAATTGAGGGAAAGATGAATGCGGCCAAGTACAGGGATATCCTGGACGAAAACCTTCTCCAGAGTGCTCAGGACCTCAGACTGGGCCGAAGGTTTACCTTCCAACAAGACAATGACCCTAAGCACACAGCTAAAATAACGAAGGAGTGGCTTCACAACAACTCCGTGACTGTTCTTGAATGGCCCAGCCAGAGCCCTGACTTAAACCCAATTGAGCATCTCTGGAGAGACCTAAAAATTGCAGTCCACCAACGTTTACCATCCAACCTGACAGAACTGGAGAGGATCTGCAAGGATGAATGGCAGAGGATCCCCAAAAAATCTTTCCCAAAAAGACTCATGGCTGTATTAGATCAAAAGGGTGCTTCTACTAAATACTGAGCAAAGGGTCTGAATACTTAGGAACGTGATATATTTCAGTTTTTCTTTTTTAATAAATCTGCAAAAATGTCAACAATTCTGTGTTTTTCTGTCAATATGGGGTGCTGTGTGTACATTAATGAGGAAAAAAAATGAACTTAAATGATTTTATCAAATGGCTGCAATATAACAACGAGTGAAAAATTTAAGGGGGTCTGAATACTTTCCGTACCCACTGTATATTATTCAAATGTAAATTTAAATGTATGCTATTTTACTGCATGTTTGCTGAGCAATGTTCTTGTGAATCAAGCTCTCTTTATCTGGGGAGAAAGTGAATAATGCATGAATCGGCTCACTCTTTGTTCATGGTGTAAGGAGTGTCATCTGCCCATCTCCACTGGCCTGTGGTCTGATCCGTTAGACCGACCCAGTAGAATGTAGGTATGGTATGATGGTTCAAGAATGCCTAGGAGAAAGATAATTTTTTAAAAAATGTAATAAAAAAATGCTATTTTTGACATTTTTGCGCATGACATGAACATTACACACCCACTCCCTGTCGTCGTCTTGTATTTTGAGGAGTAACGCGCCCTGTGTTTTGCAGTAGTCTCGTGCCTGAGTCCAGTTGAGTGAATTGCTAGAGAACAAGAAACAGCTGCTTTTGTACGATATCCAGCCAGATTTACAGGTTACAGGAACGTCTGTGTCAGATAGAGAGAGAGAGAGAGAAAAGATGCAAATTAAGAAGAATAAATATACAGCAGATTTAACCACATAAAGTAGCGCTATACTCTGCTCTTTTTGGCATTGATGGTTCCATGGAATCTTCATAGTGTAAAATGGTTCTGTAGATTTTTACAATGTTCTTAACACTATGAAAAAATGAGCCTTTTAAAGGGGTGGTTCAATGCGATTTCACTTTTTTAACTTTAGTTAGTGTGTAATGTTGCTGCTTGAGCATAAACAGTATCTGCAAAGTTACAGCGCTGAAAGTTCAATGCAAACGGAGTAGGCCTGCCACGATTGGTCGATATAATCAACTGCGTCGACACTGATTAGTCGACTTCAATATTTTTAATCGACTGATCATTTTATATTATTTTACCTTTTAAATTTCGTTTTCAAGCTTTGACTAAAATAATAACCGTTTCCTCCACACCACTAGTGTGAGCTAACGTTACACGCATCACGTCAAAGTTTCCAAGGATGGCGGGTGAAGCGGATCGAGTGCGATGTCAAAAGAGTTTGTTAACAAAAGTTTTCAGAGGCCGACGGGTCTGAAGCATAGACATTAAAACATATAAACACTATAAACCAGTTTGTACACTCTGGTTTTGTTGGCATGCCACAGCAGCACAAGCTCGATGCATGAACATCTGAACAGGAAACATATAGGGGCTATTCAGGATGATGGGCCGCCGGTAAAGGTAAAGCCACAGCCACTGTAAGTGTTTTTGTCCATTAAATTAACTCAGCCTTTGTAGGCAGAACGTTTAAAATCCTCTGTCCTGCTAAAGGGGCTGTTCACTGTTTTGCGCGAGCAAGTTCGTTATTTCAAATGCAGGTGCGCGGCAAGCGCGCTATTCGGTTAAGTCTGACGTCACGCAGCAGCGCTTCCGGGTCCAAACGCTCTATCTCATACCACAAGAAAACAACAAATGGTGCTAATATACACACACGATGTGGTGTAATACTACAAAAAATATATAATTATAACCTTTATCTCCATACCAATATTCCAGATGGCCAGACAATGATTCATCTTTTATAAATCGTTAAATGTCTGTGACGCTGTGAGCACGGAGACTGTTGTGTAGACTGTAAGTATTTAAAATGTTTAACTTTTTAAAATGATGTTTAATATGAATAAATTATGCACATAAACGGCCGTCGATGGCATTCTCAAGTGAAACGAGTCGAGGCTTGGACCCGGAAACGGCATTCCTTACGTCACGACTTAACAAGCGGATAGAAGCGACGCGAGCAACCGCAGCTCATGTGACAAGAACCAACAGTTTCGATCAGTTTCACCCTTTCTGTAACAACATTGAAAGCTCAGCCGAACAGATGATCATAGCTGTACAGGGTGGGTTTTTATTTCTCTTCTCCATAAATATATCTTGGAGTAAAGCTAATGGAAGGGCTAGAAATCAATTAATCTTTTGCTGATAGTTCATCAAAGAGAGAGCAGTTCATGGTTGCATAGCAACGATGGATGCCACGGGAGCGCAAGCGCTTTGGAAAAACGAAAGCGGCGCGGCCGCGTTTTCCACGCGTTTTTAGACGCGACGTGAACGGCCCCAAATACTTTTTGAAGTAAGAGAAGTTGGGTCGCGAGGACTGGAGTTGAGAACCACTGTAAGGGTTAGATTGATCTGTGCCTGCGTTTGTTAATGTGCAGGTTTGATGTAATTAATTAATTAATTACTTCTGCCCGTTTTAAGGACATTTCATTGCGTGGCGGTATAATAACATAACGGCATAAATGACATAATGAATAACATTTAAAAATACAAATGTATATATAATGCATACACAGGTAATAAATACTATTCATGTACACTATGAAAAGAGTTTGCCAAGTTGTGTGACAGAATTCCTGCAAAAGAAGGGCTGCTCACCACATCTGGCTGCAGCTCTTACTGATAGTGTCCTGAACATGATTATCAAATTTATACTTTATGGTACACTGCTGAATGTCAAAGTTGCAAGTTACATAAAATGTTCTTTTCCAATAAAAATTTTAGGATTTTTGTTGGAAATTAGTCGTTTAGATTAATCGATTATTCGATAAATTAGTCGATAGATTAATCGATATAAAAATAGTCGTTAGTGGCAGCCCTAAAACGGAGATATTGTCTTTTAAAGTTACGGCAGTTTAATGCCTACAAAAACGACTGGTTTGGACTACAACGAGCTTCTTCCCGGGTTGTTGACATCATAAACCCTGCAAAACACGCCCCCGGGAAGACGCAACAAAGTGGGCGAGGCCATGTCGCACAGCATGTGGAACCAGGTGGAAAAAATCTAAAATTTCTAAAATGTACTTAAAGTGCTCTATTTTCGTGCGCTAATTTTATACTTAATATACTAAAAATTATTCTTTAGTACTTCTTAAGATTATCTTAAGAAGTACTAAAGAAGAATTTTTAGTATATTAAGTACAAAATTAGTGCACGAAAATAGAGCACTTTAAGTACATTATGGAAGTGTACTTTTTTTTCACCTGGGAGCTGAAGAGTTGTGTACACCGGACGCGAGCGACGCATCAAAAGATAATAGAACCCATAATAATCAGTGATATATTCTACACTGGATGCGGTGCAGAAGACTTTCAGAATCTACACAAGTTCAATGCTGGATTTGCACAAAGGCTTTTACTGAAAGATGAAGCAGTTCCCACTTTAAAAGCAGAAGCTGCTGTTTATCGCCCCAAACTGTAAGTATGTTTTATTGTTTGTACATGTCTTTTAAATTTATGGTTCTGTTGCAATTTTTGGTTGCATCGAGGACATATACAAAGAGCAACTAATTTTTGCTTCGCTAGCCAGTTAGCTAAATTCTACAAACACCAACAAACTTCTATGTTCATAGACAAACAGTTGTTCATGCTATAAAATAAACGCTACCTTTACAAAAATGCTATACTCAGTCATGTATTCTGCTACAGTAAAGCTTTAATCAGGATAAAACCGTATATTGAAAGCTAACAAACAGCAGTGACAGCATCTAAACACTTTGACACAAATGAAAAAAAGGAAATACCATTCATAAACGTCCTTTAAAAGCCGCAATTGCAGAGGTTCTGCTTGACCGTCTTCATCTGGGTCTGATTCGGGCTCAATTTGATACAATATAGACGCCATTATTTACATTTCCACTGAAGCGACGAATGGTAAGGGGTGTGGCGTTTCCGGACGCTTCAGCGAATCATGATACACTGGGCCAGCTACCAACCTGCTAACCAATCTGAGCCATAGACTGTAAAAAAAGATGGACGACGCGACGCCGCTTCCTTCTATTGTATTGAACTGAAGCCAAAACGGACGCCGATGGGTGCTGACACGTTAAGCAAAAACGTCAAAAAAATAAAAGTTTGGAGCCTGGGCATGCGCAGAAGGAATCGTCAGTGGAGCCCGGAGGCGGAGTCGCGGTATCAAACTTCCGCCCAGACGACTGCGTCATCATTGATGTATTTTAATTAAATTATACACAATTTAAAATTCTACCTATAAAATAATAGGCTATTCTGTTTCTAGAGCAATAATATTTTGAAACAGCAAATTCAGTAGATAAACTCAATATAATATGCCACTAGAAGCAACTCTAAAATGTCAGAAACGGTCCTGCCATTTTAAATAAAGGGTTAACGTTACAGGAGATCGATTTCTGTAGACAGTGCTCTATAATTAATTAGATTAGGCTATCATTAGTTTTATCCTGCTAATTATTATTTTATACCCATAAAAATAATTAGTAACTGCCAGATAATGATCACCTGCTATTTCCCGTCATGGCTAACGTCAGGCGTGTTATCTTAACTAATAACGTTTATTAATTAGCTTTATAAAGCCCGCATTTAACGTTACCGAGAAAAGCTCAGATATCCGTCAGATCCTGTAGGTCAGTTAGTACAGTTTACTGCTGAACAGCTCATTTTGTCAGTGTGAAATAACACAGAAATTGAAAATTAATATTTAGTTATATATCTTCAATCTCCCCTCAAAGCCCCGACAGTCCTCAGAGAAGCTGTCCATCAACTGTGAATCACGACGACACGCCCCGTTTCTATAGCACCAAATTGCTAGCTAAAATCAAACTTATTACAAAAACGAACAATTGAATATAAATCAGCTTGATAACAACTACCTTAAATGACCAAAACCATCTTTCGGAAAATTTTATTTGAAGCATAATTTTTTTTTATTATTTAACTTAAGTCTCATTTGTCTGCATTGAGAGGGCGGGGTT
This sequence comes from Anabarilius grahami, assembly GCA_003731715.1. Lineage (NCBI taxonomy): Eukaryota > Metazoa > Chordata > Actinopteri > Cypriniformes > Xenocyprididae > Anabarilius > Anabarilius grahami. The sequence goes on along the minus strand of RJVU01007700.1, from coordinate 2,294,419 downwards.
TATGACCTGTACTGCATCCAGCCTCCAGGGGGCGATCAAAGAGCCCGCAACTTCACTTTTCAGGACGTATGAGGCACACCCGATCTGAGCACATTGCATATTTTGTAGGGAGCGGCTTCATATAACCAGGAAGTCAAACGAGCCGTTCATTTGACAGTGGAAACAGAGGTGTAGAGTAAAGGTAAAATATATGAAAAATACAGCGTTTTCAAAAAAACTAAGCATTAAGACATGTTAAACTGTGCCCCAAAAACACAATCAAGCCTAGAAAAAACCCACTGAACCACCCCTTTAAGAATATTCACTGAAAGGTTCTTTGAGGATCCACAAATGGTTCTTCTATGGCATTGGTGCAAAAGCCCCCTTTTGGAAGCTTTATTAGAGTGTAGATGCAGTACCTGCTGTTTTGTCGCTCATGTTAGATATCAGATCCTTTAGCGCGTTCATGACTCTCTCCTCTAGAACACAAGAAAACACATCAGACCTTGTTAGACTTACTGCAGTTAGTGTCCTGTGAGGGTCCAACATGCAGGTCCATAAAATCAACAATTATGATTATATTTCTGAAATCAAACTAAAAAAAGAGATAAATTCAATAGATTCAGTTGAGTACAATATAGCAATATTTTTGCAATATCATTGCAATAATTGTGTTATTGAGTAATGTGAATGTATAACTCACCAGAGGTCTGTTGTTTAGAGGAAAGAGATGCGACAGATGAAGTGAGATCCGACACTGAACTCTTCAGGACACTCAATGAGCTCGACAGAGACTCTTTAACACGAGACAAAAGCCATAAATATGATATATCAGCAAGATTACAAGGAGTTTGGAATTCATGGTGATGTTTTTATTGAGACAGGCTTGAATTATATTATGCAAGTCTATAATTACATACAAACTTTTATGAATTCATGCTTCTAATATTAGCTGTTTTTTTTTTCTTTAATGTTTCTGACTCACCAAGGTCACGCTGTTTGTTCTGTTGATCAGTCTGTATGGATGACTTCAAACTGTCCAGCGATCGTTCTGTTTCTGTCTGTTTCTGGTCCTGCTTGTTAACTGGGAGAAAAGAGGTTGCTGTTTTAAACTTCTTCAATCCACAGAAGACAACATTTATGGAAATTTATTAAAAGATTTGGACACCTGCATCATTCAGCTGCGCCGTCAGCGCTGATACAGCAGAACTCAAGCTGTTCATCAAACTCTTCACTTCAGTTTGCGAATCATCCTGTACTGTGGAGAAGAAGTGTAGATGTGTGTGTGGAGTGTGTGCATTTACTGGACTCTTATTGAATCGAGTGCTGTTTCGTTCGTGTAATGTAGGGTGTACTCACTGGCGACTGATAGTTGAGAAGAAAGAGATGAAACAGAAGAACTAAGATCTGACACCGAACTCTTCATTTCACTCATTGAGCTCGACAGAGACTCTTTAACATGAAACAAAAGCCATACAATATACTGGATCAGCAAGATCACTGTGTGCATAGCAATAATGTCTTTATGAATTAGAAAATATAAAAAGACATAACACCTGCTCATATCAGTTTTGTCTTAAACAAGAACTTTGCACACTGTCCATAAAACTTAGAAATCTTATTTTAGAGTTCTTTATAATACTTTATAATAAGATCTTATTTGTTAACATAGTTAATTAATAAGTAAATTTAATTTTTTACTTTTACAGCATTTAACATTTGTTAAAGGTGCAGTAAGTGATTTCAGAGAAACACATGTTGATATTTTAATCAACCCAAACAAACACACCCCTCCCTTCATTGCTCCGCCCCAAAATGCACAAACACAGTGCAAGAGTGGATGTCTCTTTATCATAGCTGAAGCGAAGAAAATAATGCTTTGTGAAAAATAAAGTGAAGATGATGAACAAGAAGTACACATGAATATGTACAAGCAAGAGTTCATTGTTAGTCGCCGGCAGCACAGCAGCTCCAGACAAAAAATGACACTTAAAACCAATGTTACTCACGTATGGAGCAGAACAACGCAACCTCTGCATCCGTTTTCAGGCCTTCCCGTTCTATAACATCTCTAATATTAACGCAGGTCCTAAAGCTCTTGCCTGATCTTAACCCTCTTTATCTAGTAATATTCCTCTGAGCTTTTCTTTTTTGTAATGTCTCTCAGCCATCTCTCTTTCTACAGTCTTTCTTCAAATCTCCCTCTTGCTCACTCTTTCCTCCCCCATCATGAGTAGACACGCCCTCTAATGCTGATTGGCTATCACTCTCTCCTCCCCCATCATGAGTGGACATGCCCCCTACTGCTGATTGGCTACAAGTGTGTTGTGGCGCTTGGTCCGATCCACTTTTAGAAGTGTTTCTCAGAAATGGCGTATTTCACCTTTAATCTTACTTAATAAAAATATTCATATTCACTTTATTTCACAGTACATGAACTAATGTTAACATTGATTAAAGGGCTAGTTCACCCAAAAATGAAAATTCTGTCATTTATTACTCGCCCTCATGTCGTTCCACACCCGTAAGACCTTTATTCATCTTCAGAACTCAAATTCATATATTTTTGATGAAATCCGATGGCTCAGTGAGGCCTCTATAGACAGCAATGTCACTGCACCTCTCAAGATCCATAAAGGTACTAAAAACACATTTAAAACTGTTCATGTGAATACAGTGGTTCTACCTTAATATTATAAAGCGAGGGGAATACTTTTTGTGTGCCAATAATATCTAATGATGGCCGATTTCAAAACACTGTTTCGGAGCTTTATGAATCTTTTGATTCGAATCAATGATTCGGAGTGCCAAAGTCACATGATTTCAGCAGTTTGGCAGTTTGATACACGCTCCGAACCACTAATTCGAAGCTCCGAAGCTTCATGAAGCAGTGTTTTGAAATATTGTTGAAAAGTCATTATTTATTTTATTTTATTTTTAAAAGTATCCTGCCGCTTATGGCTGAACCACTGTACTCACATGAACTGATTTAAACATGTCTTTAGTAACTTTATGGATCTTGAGAGGTGCAGTGACATTGCTGGCAGTAAAGGCCTCACTGAGCCATCGGATTTCATCAAAAATATATGAATTTGTGTTCTGAAGATGAACGAAGGTCTTACGGTGTGGAACAACATAAAGGTAAGTAATGACAGACATTTCATTTTTGGGTGACCTAAACCTTTAACCAATGTTAACAATGATTAACATTAACTAAAATTAATACATGCTTTAGAAGTATTGTTCATTGTTAGTTCATGCTAACTAACAAATTTAACTAAGGTTATCAAATTAAATAACATGTTAAAATCTTTTTGAACTTTTTGCACTTACTTTCCTTGCAGTTGAAATTCCTTGGAAATATATTTAGTGTTAATGTCTCCAATAAGACAGTTAATGTTATATGAGAAATTTAAAAAGAGAGCGTAACAAGAGAATATGTTCACTATAAGGTCTTATCAATTCATTAATAAACTTTATTAAATGTTAAATTCATATTAATTTTGTGCATCTGTCTTACCAAAGTCACGTTGCTTGTCTTGTTGATAAGACTGTAGGGAAGTAACAGCTGATTTCAAATTGTCTAATAATTTTTGTGTTTCAGTCTGTTTCTGCTCCTGGTTGCCAACTGTGAAAGGAAAAAATATATATATATATTTGATTGATAAACAATCAAGAATATGAGAGTTTGCACTTAAAAATTATTTCTTATGGTTGTCTGTTTTAAATGCTAAGATTTGCAGACCTGCATCATTCAGTTTGGATGTCAGCACTGATACAGCAGAACTCAAACTGTTCATCAAACTCTTCACTTCAGTGTGCGACAGACCCTGCTCACGCTCTGTGGAAAAGAAGTAAAACAAGTTCTGATTTTACAGTCAGAAATACACAGTTGTGTCCTGGTAGGAAAAAAATCGATTTAATTAGAATAATCACATTCATGTGTTGTGATGGAGGATTTAAAGGTACAGTACATAATAATACAAAATTGAAATCTCACCCATCTTTTGCTGGTTTTCCTCTTGTTTGGATGAGACTGAACTCAATGAAGAGGCAAGATTGCTCATCAAGGTCTCAATATTCTTTACTTGAACTTCTGAGAGAGAGAGAGAGAGTGATAGAGACAAAAAAAATCAAAGACACTTTTTCTAAAGTTAAAGTGGATCTATAATGCCCCTTTCACAAGATGTAATATAAGTCTCTGGTGTCCCCAGAATGTGTTTGTGAAGTTTCAGCTCAAAATACCCCACAGATCATTTATTATAGCTTGTCAAATTTGCCGCTATTTGGGTTTGAGCAAAAACATGCCGTTTTTTTGTGTGTCCCTTTAAATGCAAATGAGCTGCTGCTCCCGGCCCCCTTTCCAGAAGAGGGTGGAGCTTTAACAGCTCGCGCTTCTGTTGGCAACCTGGTCTCATTAGTCATCGCGAGTCGCAAAATACGTACCAATACGTACGTATCGCTGCAGTTTCGATGTGAAATGTCCACTGAGCGGCGCTAAAAGTGTGTTCATTTTTATTATTTTTTTGGCTGGAGCAGATAATAGGGTGAATATGGTAAATTTTTATGACGTTGCTTTTTAGACGAATCACCGCGGTTCTGATTTGAAATTTGCACTCCGTTGTGTTTTAAAATAGCGTACCACCGACACTACACCTAAACCTAACAACTTTTACCTTGTTTAGATCTCTCTTTGAGCTCTCTTTACCGTGACTCGCCTTTCACGGGATTCGTACCCAGGGACTCCTCGTCGTAAGTACAACTCCGTATCGGCTGAGGTATCGAGCAAGCTGGTTATGGCAAAAAAAAAGCTAAACATATGGAGCTGGTTAAGCGATGCAAAGTCCAAAACATATTCGTTTACAAATCGTGCACTCTGGTAAAAAAAAAAGAGTTTTGAAGTCATAACATAATATTGTGTGAGGAGACGTGAAAATGAGTCTTTGTTAATCCATAATTTGATCCTCGTAATCGCATCCGTGTATGAAAACGATCAAAAGCGCTTATTGACATTTTACTGCCTCTAGCGTTCGTTTCTGTTGGAAACTGCAGCGATACGTACGCATTGGTATGTATTTTGGTGACTTGCAAAAACATTCCCACAGGTACGTCTTTCCCATGAGACCAGGTTGCCTGTTGCTCAATAACAACAAAGCTGGAGAATCTCATGGAACCCAAACGAGGATTGTCAGTAATGGTGTTCAGCCTTACATTGTTCAAACCGGAGTTGGACACTGATGGAGGAGAGACTTTTACAACTTTTAGAATGAAACTGGACGTTTCTGAATGGTTAGTGGATAAATGTATGTAGTTGCTGTGAAGTTGATTCAACTCATCCACTAGCATGTGCCGTCATGTTGATCTTTTGTGCAAATCCAGTGTTGGATTGACCCTCATTTGTGAAGCAGTCCGGCGTAAAATGACGGTAAAAACACTCTACTACAACAACTCTTCCTCTTCTCTAAAGCAGCCCAACATGACCTCAGTTTTGAGCTTTGTGATGTCACCAACCCGAGAAGAAGCTCGTTGTAGTCCCTACCAGCCCTTTGTTGTAGTCCTTAAAAAGCGAAGAAAATATCTCCCTTTGCATTGAACTTTGAGTGTCGTAACTGTGCAGATGTTGTTTATGCTCAAACAGCAACATTACACACTAACTAAAGTTAAAAAAGTGAAATCATAATCAAGGAAATAGTTAAGGCGAAGACAAGACACTAATCAATGGTCACTGGTCTGGATATGTACATGTTCAAATATGAGTATAAGTACAGTGCTTGATAAAATATCTCCGTTTAAGTTCTCACCTGTGATCTGAAGATCAGGTTTGACTGAAGTTCGATTGGAACTATGAACGTTCATCCAACTCTCCAGCTCTGAGAATGCTCTTTGTTGATGAAAAACTGTGAAAACAAACTCTTTTTGTAAACAGCATAATTTAAAGGCTGTGTACATGTATACCCATTTATGTATAACTACCACAACAATACATGCACTATCATTTATGTATAAATTAAATAATATCCTTTTTTTTTTTTGCATTACAGTTTCTAACTCGCTTTGTAAAATGCAATTTTTTGATTACATAACTTAAAGAAACATAATTTACATAATTTAAAGTATGTTGTTTAATCTACTCACGGATGACAGAGGTCATGATCATGAAAATAATCATGCAGACTGTTCCTAGAAGCACAAAGATGCCAGTTTTTCTGCTACATGGATGACCTGCAGAAAACAACACACCATGAGAAATAAAATTTTATTTTTGCATCAGCCTTTAAAGCGATACAGCCTTCCTGTTGCTCAAACAGTAGCTCACGGCACTAGCAACACGAAGATCATGGGTTCAATTCCCAGGGAAAGCAAGAACTGATAAAAATGTGTATCTTAAATGCAATGTGGATAAAAGCGTCTGCCAAATGCACAAATATGATGTGTATATGAAAAGAAAAATGTTTTATGAAACACTTCATGCCTGCATCCATTCAGTTGCTGTAGGATGAACTCCAAACCTCATAATTTAATTAGTATATTTACAATTAATTATTACCTTAATAACTAACACATTAAATATAGCAATATAAATATAACGAACGCAAAGCTTTTCAGGTGAACTCAAAGGTTTTTGCAAGGGAACTCAAAGGCTTGGGAATGTGACACTTTTTTGCGAGAGAACGTGAAAGCATTAAAATATATATTTTTTCATCGCCATGTTCCTTTGAACTTTGTTCAAAAAAAATCTGGTACACACGGTAGTCATTAACAAACATTAGCCTCAATGTTCAGATCAATAGTTCATGTACATTCATAATATGAATTAATGAATCAAGTATAATTCTGATTTGAATTGAATTTGAATGTCCATTTCTTTAAGCATTGTAAAATATATTAAAAATCTGTTAACTTTATAAATGAAAGTGATTATAAAGTGTTACCAGGCATTAAAGGTTTTTGTACAACTAACTAAAACTCTTTCTCTCATATTCAACACAAACACTTCTTTCTGTATCAAATACAATATAGTATCAAAGCAAACCTTTGCTCGTCTTCCGTTCACATTCTATGTCCATCCGTTCATATTCCACGTCCATTTCTATCAACTTTTGCAGTTACTTGCTTCCAGAGAGAATCCAAAACACCTCCTTTATTAATAATCCCATTCACCACAGCCCTTGAAATGACAGTAGAACTGGGTATTTGTGTTTAATAACAGCACTTTCAGTTCCTCGTTCCAAAGAATAGGTGGATTCACTGTCACAAGTTGTTATGGATAAACTGCTTGCTCAGTTTTTTCAACATCATCTCTTTTCACTCAGGTTCACTCTAGTTTGCCTCCTTCTTTACCAGTTAACTAAAATTAGCATGGTCAAAATGAACATTTCGGTGCAGAAAGACCTGTGGTTTTTATTAAAGTTTTTTTTTTTTAATAGAGTGCTTTTATCTATGGAAGTTAATTTCCGCCACATAATAAGAAAATCATGCTTTGGTAAATCTTAAATATGACATAAAAAGTCATAATTATAACATAAAATGCCAAAATTATGACAAGTCATACTGATGACATACTAAGTCATAATTATGAGATTTAAAAAAAAAAAATGAAATTATGGTCCGTGTACTTTTGCGTCCATTCGTTTTTCCTTTTTTAAACCAGATATGAAATATGGAAAATGCGGTTTCTTAGTTTTTTATTTTAACACTGATGAATAGAATTAGCAGATACAAGCTAATTTTCTTTATGCAAGATTATTATTTTGTGAAAAATAATATAAATGATATACAACTTGTTTTTTAATATGTAAAAATGCTAAATTTTAAAAATCCCTTGGCGTCAATAGAATGACTCGCTTAAGAGCCTGCCTAAATTATTAATTTTCATTTGTTAAATTACTATTACTATTATTTTTACATATATATTTTAATCTAAACATGACATTTCTAAACCTTATAGCCGGTAACACTTTACTTGAAGGGGTGTGCATAAGACTGACATGACACCTTCATAATCATGACATGACATGTCATGAATATGAAGAAGGTTTTATGCATGTTTATGACAACTGTCATTAAATGTCATTCGCTCAATTATGTCATTTTTAATGCAAAGATGACATTGTTTGAGATGTCTTTGTTACGACAACTTGACATAAACCAATACATCATAACCTGTCATAAACATGACATAGCAGATTAATTGTCAAACTTAAAAAACTACTTAGCTTTATGGGTTAACATTACATTACATTATTTTGGTAACACTTCAGTATAGGGAACACATATATAAACGATTAACTATGACTTTTCCCTTAATAAACTCCTAATTTACTGCTTCTAAATATAGTTAATTGTTAAGTTTAGGTATTGGGTAGGATTAAGAATCTAGAATAAGGTCATGCTGAATAAGGCATTAATATGTGCTTAATAAGTACTTATAAATAGTCAATGTTCTAGTAATATGCATGCTAATAGTAATAAGCAACTAGTTAAAAGACCCTAAAATAAAGTGTTACCATTATTTTATAACAGTGTCATCTTTTTAAAGAAATTTGAAATTGTCTATTGTCTGACCTTCTGTTGGAGGAAACTTTAAAAAAACAAAAAAAAGAACATGAAATGAAAAAAATTAATGACGCTGTTATAAAATTATTTGTCAGAGTATTGTCACTTAATGACATTTTAATGACAAATTCAATTTGTACCACTGTAGTTGAGGTCAAGATACATATTCATGACACTATTATAATGGCCTCATGACAGCCAATGTCAAAACCAACCACATGACAGTTTAATGTAATGTTAACCCATAAAGCTAAATGATGTCAAGTTGTCATGACAAAGACACTGACAGGTTATGATGTATTGGTTTATGTCATGTCAGTCTTATGCACACCCCTTCAAGTAAAGTGTTACCCTCTGTTTTATATGAATAAAGGCCAAAACGACATCTAAATTACTGTGAATTTTTCATCTGGCTCTGTTAGGTGAGAATTGAGAAATTGTTGATTAGGAGTCACTTTATAGCTATGCTGTGCTGTTCAAATTGAAAATATACGATGACAAAATTATACCCCAAATATGTGATTTTTATGAAGACAAAATTCCCATGCCCTTTGCCTCAGTGGAGGTTTGACATGAAATATTTCTCAATTCTCATTGAAAGCAATGCGTTACGGCCGCGTCGCTGGACATTAACGTTTTACGTGGATTAATCCTACTAAAACAACAACCAGGGAGAAACTATTTTCTCGTACATTTTCTTGTCATCAACAGCATCTGCTAAGACAACGGTAAACAAAGTGGAAGGACAATATTTTTGTGTTAAGCGTTTTCTATAAGTGGAAAACGCTGAACATTGAAAGCGCGTTCATATTCGGCCTGACCTGCTTGTCTGCATATCTTTATTGGTCATTTAATATCAGTGTCTTAATGCATTAAGCGTTTTCTTCATAACTGTGTTTTATTTTCTAGGAAAATGCTCAACGTGTTATTAATTGTGGTCATAGTGGACTGCTTATAATATAAGGTGTAGTGAATTTGCTCCTCCAATATCACCTACATTAAGCCACATTAAGCATTTCTCACGTTAAACACATGTCCCGTTTCACGGGACATGCGGCAGTAGGCTATCGGACCCCTCGTGAGTGAGAACGGGGTGAAAATCAAGTCAAGTATTATCATGTTTCAGAGACATGGCTCTCAAAAGTGTGGGAGAAACAACAATTTTACAAAAGAAAACTTGTAAATTGACATTTCTTGGACTTTAATCTGTCCTTTTTTAATTTTGGTTTATAAAGATGCAAAATGTAATAAACAAAAATCTGAAAAGAAGTCAATGTTTATTTTGTGCACATGAAATTTGTGTATTCGGTTTTAATTTAAATTTTGGTATTCACCATAGCATTTAAAAATAAAACAACCATTAGTCTTTTGTTTTTCTTGACGTGGTTAAAAAACGAAAAAGGAATGGACGCAAAAGTGCACGGACCAATTATAAACTTCAAATTCCTTTTTTGACATTTTCTTTTTTTTAGGCCTATCATTATTTCGAATTTGTGTCATAATTTCAATTTATGTCGTGATTTACCAAATAAAGTTTTTCATGTGTGGCGGAAATGGGCTTCCATATTTATCCATACAGAGTGATGCTACTGAAGCTATTGCGCATGCCCATCATAGTCAAGTCAGATTCGTCAAGTGCAAGTGCAATTTCTCCTCATATTTTGCGGGTATGTAATGTGCAAAAAAGTACACAAAACACCTTAAAACAGATTTCATTATTTTTGAAGTTGATCACGGAATGCTGCTAAATAAAGATATAATAATGCTGGCTATATTACTATGCTAATGTATTGATGCTATATGAGTTCATATTTGACGGTTACCGATTTAAATATCAGTATTAGTGTGAACGTCAGTTCAGCACGCTTTTTTGCGTTGCGAGGTGCTTGCGCACACCCATTAACAAAGCAGTCTATGTGCTAAAAAATGCCTCTGTTTGGTGTTGTCAACACTGTCAGAAAAAAGGGTACGGTTGGTGAGCACTCTGGGTACAAATGCTTTGGTTGGACCCTCAATGGGTCATATTTACACTTTAAGGAACTAACATGTACCATTTTGGGGGAAATAAGGGACACATTTGATTCCAACTGTCAAAGGGTCCATGTTTGTACCATTTAATCACCAAACAAAGGTACAATCACTTGTGTGACTGAAAGGTTGACAGGGGGTGGGTGGTTTAAGACTGCCAAACCATGCAAGTTCATTAAATTCGTGCACCTGAGCATTATTTCAAGCTAAACAAATATTAATATACTCATCTTTTTAAGCAAGAAACAACGTGGGCGATTTAAATAAATAAATTTTTACACGCAGTCAGCCTCTCAAAATGAGAGAAGCTGGGATATAATTCACTGAAGATGAAGAATCATAGAAACTGAGAGGTATGTAATTGTTGTTAAATCAGTTATTTATATTTGTATGAAACATCCCACAATATATTTTGTGTATTTGCCCAACTTTGTTGTGTCCTCCTGCCAAAAAATATGTGACTTGGTAATAAAACCAACATATCATTTGCCTATTTAAGATTGTTGATGTTATTACAGCAGAATTGTTTGAACATAAAGCTTATAGTTTTAACATAATAGGCCTAACTCTAGATATACTTCCATCTTAACGCGCCTCTTGACCGTATAGAAGGCAGTCAGACTCGACTGAACGAAAGGTGTTCATCTATAATACATTTACATAGGACAAAAAAAAGGGTAAAACCCAGCACATTTTGTGTGAACCGGACCTTATATTAACAAAACTTGAGTCTCGACTGTGAAACAGACTTACAAAATCAAACTTTTTAACTAATCTGACCGTGTTCACGCAGGAGTTGTACTTTTAACGCGTCTCACAAAATGTTTGAAATTGATTTTTTTAATTTGTATTTTTATTAAGTGATAGATACAACGTCATTTTAGTGTTGATGAGAGCTAGCCTCGAACGCATGCTGATCTGTCCTTGCCTGTTTTCAGACTATGAGGTGGATGAGGATGAAGAGAAAATTATCAAACTGGATCAACTTCAAGCGACATGGTGGTGTAAACTATAGAATCAGTGCCACGAATGCTATCAGCAGCCTTTGACTACAGAAATGTAAGTATAATATTAAGTTTTCTTTAATATGTACATTGGTAACAATATGAAAATGTCACTGCCTGCTGTTGTTGTCATTCCCCATTTCACAGAGATCTTCAGACCAGACTCGACAAAGTCTTCTTATGTCAGAAATCCTCCTAGGTTACAATGTAAGTCAGTTATGTTCTATAATGGATAAACTGTTCACCATTGCTTCACCTATATACAGTACATTTAAAGTATTTATGGTGTTTTATAAGTAATAAAAGTAAATTAAGTATTTTGTTTTACACCTCAGGAGTTTCTTAGGGCCAACTGTTTTAATTCAACTTTCAGGTATCCTTTCCTTTTATCCTTTCAGATACCCATTCCATAAAGATTTGGAAGATGGCAATGTAAGTTACTTGTACAGACTATTATGTGAAAAGTCCAGACCAGTGTATAGAGGACATCTCATAAGTTCTAATGAACAGAAGTTGATGGATCCTGTTTATATACATTAAAAAAAAAGAAGAAGGGAGGTTTACATTTTGATCTGATTTGTTTTTACCCTCTGTGTTTGCAATCTTGGCACCAGTCCCTCAGACATAAACTCAGTGGAGCTTGCACCTCTGGTTCTTGAAGATGAGGTCAGGAAGAGCAAGGATAGCGAGGCTGTCTGACGAAACTCCAGGAGCCTGTCACAGGTGTGTATTCCTATATTTTAAAGGGTTAGTTCACCCAAAAATGAATGTCATTAATTACTCAGTCATGTTGTTCCAAACCTGTATATCTAAACACAAATGTAGATATTTTTAATCTGAGTGATTTCTGTCCCTCCATTGACAGCTATGCAACTACCACTTTGATGCTTCAAAATGTTCATAAATCTAGAGATCGTAAAAATAATCCATATTAATCTAGCAGTTTAGTCCCGTTGGACCCCTAAAGGTAAAAATTTTGCTAATTTTTTCTGACAGTGAAAGTCTTCGGTTTTTACGCAAAATTGGGCTGCTTTTAAGCTGTTGCCGTGGGTTAATTTTTTTTGTGGGTTGATTTCCACCTCCGTACGTACTATTTCGGTGCTCCAATACTCTTAAAATAATACCCAGACGTACAAATTCAATGGAGAATTCGGCCGTTCAATGAAGAAAATCGTATTGGGCTACTTTTGACAGGCCATTGGGCTACGGCTACTTTTGGTCTTTTTAAAGTGAAATTAGGGGAATAATTTGTTAAATTTATATACAATTTAAATATATATTTAAAGCACAGAACAGTTTAAGGTACATACAGTGTGAAACGTGCAATGTAACTCTGGATTCCATCCACTTTGGGTTTGACCCACTGTTAACTGTTTCAAGTGTGAAAAGCCCTTATGATACCTGAGAATTTTTTTTTTTTTAAATGACATATAAAAATACTGTTGTTAAGAGAATATATCTTATTGTTTAAGAAGTTTGATATGTAAGACAAAAAAGTACATTGCACATATGAGCTGTGTAGTGCTGCATCAGCTTTTTGTTTCCCTATTGCAAAACAGGTTTCGAGGAATTCACAAAATTAAGTAAATCAGTCAGTTCAGCAGATTTAAAGGATTAGTTCACTTCTGAATGAAAATTTCCTGATAATTTACTCACCCCCATGTCATCCAAGATGTTTGTCTTTCTTTCTTCAGTCGAAAAGAAATGAAGGTTTTTGAGGAAAAGATTCCAGGATTTTTCTCCATATAGTGGACTTCACTGGAGAATGACATGTCTGAATTTACGGAGAACAATCTGGAATGTTTTCCTCAAAAACCTTAATTTCTTTTCGNTTCCTGAACATAAAAACATATGACGCTCATAAACACAATCCAGAAACAGATGGTCACACATCCTGTCATAAACACAGTCCGGAAACGGAAGGGCAAAAGGTCGCACTTCCTGTCATAAACGCAGTCCGGAAACGAAAGGGCATAAGGTCACACCTGTCAAGTCATCAATCAAAGGGTCATAAATCATTAATGACAGAAGCACCAGCATAACACTACTGACAAACATCTTGGATGACATGGGGGTGAGTAAATTATCAGGAAATTTGAATTCTGAAGTGAACTAATCTTTTAATACCATTCAAATCAAACACGTCCAAGTTTTTCCTCACCCAACCTCACTAAAAATTACACCGCAAATCACATTCTGTTTTTCATCTCATGCATCTCAAAGTTATTTAATCCTGCTCAGAATGTCTTGTGTCTGTGATTGTTGTATATAAATTTTTCACAGTGATTCTCATTTCTTTTGACCTTCATCATTGTACTGCCCGGTGCACCATTACGGATTTAGAGCTTTTTGCCATTAAAATAACAGTAGTTATTTAAAATAACAGTATCAAAACAGGAACTACATATACAATATTGCACCTTGAATTTAGAGTTTACTCACTGGTTAATGATAGTTTATAAGACACAGATTGAAATAATGATCTCAGTCCCTCCATTGAACTCTTCATGCCCATCAGTGAGCTTGACATGTCAGCTTTATCCAGAGACAAAAGCAAAACAAACAATATATCAGCCTAATTATCTTTATATAACTATTATTATATAACGATTATTATTATATAACACAATTCTGAAGAACATGATATTTGATGAATACAGTTAGAATTACTAAAATAAAATATCTATTAACAGTGTGACAGATCCTGTTGGTGCTCTGCAGGGGAAAGAAATAGAAATACAGCTTCAAACCCTTGATATGTTGGCTCTAAATTTGAGAATTCTTCAGCCGAAAGTACGTCCAGCGCTTACCCAACTTTTGTTGGTTTTCCTCTTGTTTGGATGCGAGTGAACTCAGTGATGAGCCAAGATCGGCCATCAAGGTCTCAATATTAGACAACTTCTTTTCATGCACTTCTTTTGGAGAGTGAGATGGACAAATAATAAGTAAATAATCAATGCTTTTTATGCACATATCAAATCTTAGACTGTTTGCAGTGTCAAAGAGAAGAGATGGTTAACAATCATGCTCTTCTGAGAAACTTAAATCATGCAAAAATTCATTGCATTAAAGATTTTACTCCAAACAGACATTAGTAATGTAACATTTTTCATGAAGGACATTTATGTTTAAACTTTGTTCTAAAAAACTTAAAAAAAAAAAAATCATGAATTATCATCATGATACTTAAATGGCCACTTAAATTATTCATAAATGGCCTTGGGATCACTAACAAATCAAAATAAAACATCAGGAGTTAAGGCAAAGTCAAGACACTAACCGTTGGCCATTGTGTTACTTGATCCAGTCATGTTTAAATATGAACTCAAATATGAATTCCACGCGGCTCCGGAGGGTTAATAAAGGCCTTCTGAAGCGAAGCGATGCGTTTGTGTACAAAATATCCATATTTAACAAGTTATTAAGTAAAATATCCAGCTTCCACCAGCAAAAAACAGCAAGGAGACATTTTTATTGTTTATTAATAAAGTTATGTTTTCTGAATCAGTGTCGGCTGCGAAAATGAAGTTGACATTACTGACTCTCATCATCTCCGCATACTGGACACGCCTAGAGAGAGAATGCACATTTCATTCGGATTAGGATACATAATCAGAGTAGCCTATTTCTTTTTTCATTTTTAGATATTTCAAGCTTTCTATAGATATATTTCTCAGGTCTGCGAGGCAAGCAGCCTATACGCTGAGTTTCGGTTCATTTAGCCTATAAGTCGCGCTCCAGTGATTGCGCTCGCGCCTGCCATTATTATTTTGTCTGCTATATTTGCTTCTTATTCATTAAATCCAGGCAATTGGTTGATGAAACACTGATTAAAATTAAGATACAATTTTTACAAAACGAAATTCACTTTAAAGAGAGGCTTTCTACAAAACAAAACTTAATGAAGTGATCAAAATCATGTCTGACCCACTCCATGACTCCCGATATATTGCGCATCTTATGATGCATCTTACTCATGCTCTTCACTTTTCATAATCAAGTAAATGAATTTAAAACATAACATAGGACTATTTAAACATATATATGAAACTACATTTTCTTTAATGGCTACCAACACGTATTAGAGTACAGAGAAATTTCATAAGCAAGAGCGGATCATGAGTCATGAGTCGGATCAATAATTACTTATTTTTAGACTTATATTTAAGAATGGAGGCATTCAAGTTATTTGACATATATTTTTTTTTAAAGTAACGCAATAGTTACTTTCCCTGGTAATTAGTTACTTTTATAATGATGTAACTCAGTTACTAACTCCGTTACTATTTGTGAGAAGTAACTAGTAACTATAACTAATTACTTTTTTTAAGTAACGTGCCCAACACTGGTGCATACTTGGCTACACGTCACTTTCACTTTCATTTAGCGCAAGAATTCCCCTTATGACAATGAGAATGATTAGAAAACTTTGAATGGTCCTAAAAATAGGCTTAATTTTCTTATTTCTTTTATTTTTAGGGTGAAGTATGTGCTGGAGATGTTCTTGCATATCACACTTGTTAAAATCTCTTTCAGACCTTGACAAGTTTTTAATCTCTCTCCACAGTAATCTCGGTGGGGTTTCCCTCTTTGGATCCATCCTCAGATTCGGCTCCTCCTGCAGAAGCTCTTCCTCCTCTGCACTCACTTCCTCTATGAGGTAATCAGTGATGTTTTTCAGAATGGGGTTCTGAGCAGGGATCTTCAGAAAAATGGAGAAAAAACTAAAACAATTATATATAAAAGCTCAGTTAAGATGATGCACCAAAATGACTTTATCAAAGCCAAAATTATATATATACATATATATATAAAACGCTAATATCTAATCAGCCAATCACATGGCAGCAACTCAATGCATTTAAGCATGTAGACATGGTCAAGACAAACTTCTGAAGTTCCATCTGAGCATCAGAATGGGGAAGAAAGGTGATTTAAGTGACTTTGAACATGGAATGGTTGTTGGTGCCAGACGGGCTAGTCTGAGTATTTCAGAAACTGCTGATCCACTGGGATTTTTACACACAACCTTGAAGCAGATGGCCTACAGCAGCAGAACACACACTGGTGGCATTCCTGTCAGCTGAGAACAGCAAACTGAGGCTACAATTCACATGACTCACCAAAACTGGACAATAGAAGACTGGAAAAATGTTGCCTGGTCTGTTGAGTCTTGATTTCTGATGTGACGTTCAGATGGAAGGGTCAGAATTTGGTGTAAACTGTTAAAATTTTGGTAAAAAGCATGGGTCCATCCTGTCTTGTTTCAGCGGTTCAGGCTACTGCTGGTGTGATGGTGTGAGGATATTTTCTTGGCACACTTTTGGGCCTCTTAGTACCAACTGAGCATCGTTTAAACGCCACAGCCTACCTGAGTACAGTTGCTGACCATGTCCATCCCTTTATGACCACAGTGAACCATCTTCTGATGGCTTCTTCCAGCAGGATAACGCACCATGTCAAATGCACCTAGACTCAAATGGCCTCCACAGTCACCAGATCTCAATCCAATATTTGGGATGTGCTGGGACGGGAGATTCACATAATGGATTCACATAACCTGCACAACTTTGTGATGCTATTATGACAATATGGACCAAGATCTCTGAGGAATGTTTCCAGCACGTTGTTGAATCTATTCCATGAGGAATTAAGGCAGTTCGGAAGGCAAAAGGTACTAGCAAGGCAATAAAGTGGCAGGTGAGTGTGAGTGTGAGTATGTATATGTATAATCAAATAGCAAATCAGTAACTTCTGGAAAAGATAAATGGAGATAAATGTAGTGTCAAAGTAACTACAAACCTATTGCCTCAGGGAAATGTAAATAAAGTTTGTGTAAAATGTGTTCCACCCTAATAGTCAAAAGCTAAACAATTGAATATTTAAATAACATGATGAACATCTGAAATATTTTACAGTTGTTACAACTATAATTGACCATATGCACAGAACGTTGTTAAAAACTTCCACAACATAAGTCAGCTGGAAAAATTATGCTGAAATGTCACTTGTTGGTGTGTCGGTAGTATAATACAATAGTGTAATACTTAGTTTATAATCAGAATATAGTCACTTAAATAGTCAGGCCTTGTGTTAATTTAGTTATTCAAACTGTCATGTTTGATGTGTACATGTTGTAGTGTAATGGAGTGAATGCTGTGAAGCACTATTGCGTCACCATCTTAATTATTAGCAGTCACGAGTAAAAGACAGTTCAGTTCAACCACATGCGGTCTCCTGTCACCAATACATTACATGGTGTCAGAATTTATTAATATTATAAACGATGGATCAGTTAAAGCCCTCGGGAGCTCTGAGCTTGGAAGGACACCTAGCCGAGAATTGGAGAGGTTGGATACAGTGAGTTGAACTGTATCTTATCGCGAGCGAAATCTCTGAGAAAATCAAAAGCTATTCATGTGTCAAACGCCCTACAGCCTACGCTACTACAGCCATTAAACAGCCTCCGTCTTTTTAGTATTTAACTGAAATCATTCAATGGCCTTATTACAGCATACACACATTACTTCGGACAGTTGTTGGTATTTTAAGCAATATATGAGGTAAATTCCATGTTTTGGGTTGACGCATGACAACAAAAGTTCACACTCCTTTTCTCCGCTCGACTGCTGCTGAGGGGCCGCCATCTTGTTTGAATTTTTCTGAAATCTCCGAAACGGTCACGTGATCGGCTGCTAACATTCTGATTGGAGGATCTCAAAAAATTGCCCACGACCGATCTAACGTATCCAGATATATATTTGTTGCTCATTCTCAGTGGGAAAGTGCCCAAGCAACATTGCCCGGCAACATTGCTCAAAAAGTTGCCCCATGTATCATCACCTTCAGTCATGTTAATGTAAATTTTTTTCTCTTCTTTAGTAACGTTTGTAAAAAGAAAAGAAAACAAACAAAAACATCATGATGTGTACATGTTGTAGTGTAATGGAGTGAACGCTGTGAGGCGCTATTTCGTCACCATCTTCATTACAAGCGAGTCAAATCCACATGCGGTCTCCTGTCATCAGTACATTACGCAAACGTAAGACAACATAAAAAAGACATGTCCTTCTCAGCAAAATTCAATTCGACCATCAGTTTTCACACTTTCGTGTGGGAAAAAAGCTTCATCAGACTGTAAATTATAGATTTATTGTGCACTTTAGTTAAATTCATTGAATAAAATGAATGAAAAATGTTCCCAAATGTTCCCAAATCAGTGAGCTGACTGACAGCTTCTGTAATTATAACGGGAGAGCGCGGCGCTCGCTTTCTGTGTAATTTATTTGCAAGGAAAGTTGTTTTTCATGAGATTTTGTGAGTACTTATAATGTTTAATATTTATTCAAAAGCGAAACTGAGTGAAAAAATACTACAGGAAATGGCTGAGATGAGGCATTAAATGCTCCTCTGCTGCCATCTGCTGGTTATAGTGGTAATTAATGTCTTTTTATTAATGTTTTCGATCAAATGTTGGATTTCCTACATCTTGAAACATTTGGTTTTACAATGGGGGCAATCTCAGGAAGGTGAACAAATAATGCTTTTGATCACATTAAAAATAACATTTGAAATGCTGGAAAAATGTTGCGTGTCCAATTACAGACACCATGTTTCGTATTCCAACATTACAGCGTTGCAATCAATAAAACTAGTTTGTTGGCAAATCAGGTACATGTGATAACTGCATAAAAATATAAATAAAAAAGTCAACCATTGATGGTTTTGTGTTGATGTACAGCGAGTACAGAACCAGAAATACAGCTGATTACTTCAGGCATCATGTCAACTTACATCCTTATAGTTTTTACTCTAATAGAGTAAGATAAATAAATAGAATGTATGGATCAAAATAGCAGCACTGTAAAACAAAAAAAAGTTGCTGCCTTTAAATTTAAGTTAAAGTACAATTAACTTGGCCATAAGTCCTTTCAACTTAAATTGTATTAAACGCAATTAAAAAAAGTGTGTTTCAAACGTATAATTATTTATAGTATATTTAAATAACATTACACAGATTTTGATGTATAGAATATTGAAAACTTTCACTAAAATACAAATCCCCCAAAGCATTTTTACCATGATTGTATATTTATGCACTTTTGATAGTGTGCGGGTCACTGCTGTTGATCGTGTTTAAATTGGTTTTAAAGCAAATTACTGAAAAATGCTGGATTTGTTCATACTATGATTGTCACAATGCAATGTATAATGCCATTACAACCTTTTAACTGCCTTGCTATTGCTGAAAAGATATTATTTACCTAAAGTTTTAAAATATATACTTACTATTCCTGAGTCTTCACCAGCAACACCACACCAGTATCACCACAGCAGCTGTTTTCTTGACATGCAGACAGAAGATACTTTTTATATGGCTCTAAAACTACACTGCAAGTCCAGACATAATCATGAGGGTGAGGTTGTGAATGATTAATTATACGGTCATTCACAGGGATCAGGAAAAAGATCGTGCACCTAGTTAATCACGCATCTCACCTTTTATTTAGTTTTTTTGTGGCAGGCAACAGGTCAATCTGATTGAACATATACGTCTCTTTTTACTGAGAAAAGGGGGAAAAATCTTCAGACACATTACCAGTAGAACGTGATAATTCTTAGGGATATTCTAGAACATAATTCATATATGTAATTCAGTATATAATGATGCATATATCCAGGCAAGCAGATATGCCTAGAATATAAACGCACTCACTAAATCGAACGTCAAGAGTTTATCATATAAAACCATTATAAAGAAAATGCTGCTTAATGCATTAGGACAGTGATTTTGTAGGACCAAATTCAGTATAGAACTTTTTAATAAAATACGTATGTACAGGCAAGTAGATAAACCAACCTGATCTCAAGGCAATTTGTACGTATTTTATGAGGTGGCTAATTCATACCTCACTCGTGCAAATTCGTATGATTTTTCAAAAAGCGTCATCAGGAAGGACTGCCCCTAAACCTACCCTTCACTGGGGTCTAGATAAATCATACGAAAAACATACGAGTGAGGTCGTACGAATTAGCTACCTCGTAAAATACAAACGAACTGCCGTGAGATTGTGTTGGATAAAGCCAGAATATCAAGGCAACGAGCAAAGTTTCGCTCTAAACCTTTTCCCATGGAAAACCATTATAATTAAAGTGCTTAACGTGAAATTTAGCACATTGCTTACATATACTAGGTTCATCTTGCCTTCATGCATTATCAATAAGCTGTATGAATTTGATCTTTTAATATTATCACTGTCTTAATATATTAAGTCATTTTAAGCATTTTCTCTTAACAGCTTTCTATGCTTTCTAATTCGGACCGGACAACTCTCATATTATCCTGAAATCCCGGCCTGGATATGTGTCCAAAGTTCCCACCACTCCTTTTTTAGGGATCAGGTGATGAACTTGCAAGCACTGCCCTCGGAGGAGGCAGACCCAGCCCTGGCGCTGCTCTGTCCAGTACGTGCTCTTCTCACTTACGTAGACAGAACTCAGTGCTTCAGGACCTCAGACCAGCTCTTTGTTTGTTTTGCAGGCCAGCAGAAGGGAAAGGCTGTCTCCAAGCAGAGGTTATCCCATTGAATAGTGGATGCTATTGTTTTGGCTTATCAATCCCAAGGAGATTGATCCCTAGGAGTGAGAGCCCACTCTACTAGGAGTTTGGCTTCCTCCTGGAGTGTGGCTTCCTCCGGGGAGCTGGTGCATGGCGCCTCGCTTAGAGCTGTGGGCTGGGCGACACCTAACACATTTGCGAGATACTATAATCTTCGTGTAGAGCCTGTGGCCTCTCATGTACTTGCCCCTTCAGGCCAGTAGTTAAGACCTGCTCAGTGTCATTCGCTTGCTGCTCCATTCCACTCCTCAGACTGGATGAGTGCATTAATTTCTCAGGTGAGTTCCCCAGTTAGAACCCTGCTTCGAGCAGGCTACCTTTGGCATACTTCCAGCTGGAATATGCTACCCAATGTGTTCTGTGTTAAGTATAGCCCCTTGCTCGTGCTTCCTCACAACGGGGTGCTACCGCTTATGCAGGTCACCGGAAGACAGCTATTGTGGCGTTTTGTAAGGGACCCCATTCGTCAGTGTGTTCTAACGTAACGTCGAACGTGACCGACTGAATGGGAACATCTAGGTTACTAATGTAACCCTCGTTCCCTTAAGGATCCCTTAAATCCCTTTGCCACAATTGCTGTTCCACTGAAAATGCCGGGTCGTTGGCTCGGCTCCTCAGCGAAGACTTGAATGCGAGTTGCTCGCGCTGCTCCTTATATACCCACACTGAGTGGTGGAGCTCGACTCAGCGTACCATTGGCTTGTTTTATGAACACTCGAAGGTGATTGGGCTCTCGGGGCGAGACCCCATTCGTCAGTGTGTTCTGATGTAACATCTCCGTTCCCTCCTTTAGGGAACGAGGGTTACATACGTAACCTAGACATTCTTTTAAGAACTGTTGACTGTAAGGGTCTCTGGGAAAACAAAAATGGTTCTTCTATGGTATCGCTGCAAAAACAACCTTTTGGAACCTTTATTTTTAAGACTGTAACGTGAAAATATTGTCTTTTCACTTTAGTGAGTGAAGTGACATCACTTGGATCACGATGCCATTGTCTTTGTGTAGCGGGGTGTTTTCTGCGTTGTGTTACAGTTCATATGACAGGTTACATCTCCTTAGAATCAGATTTTTAGCATCTTGCTATCGATGGATTAATCAAAAATGATCTAAATCTTTATAGAACTCAAACACTGCGATCATTGTCCATATTGTAGACATGATGAGAAAAATCAATATGCCTGTATGCATTGAAACTATTCTTTAAGAGCTGCTGTGCAGCCAAAATTATATACCAGTTATCAATTTAAAGCTGCTTTGACACAATCTGCGTTGTAAAAAGCGCTATATAAATAAAGGTGACTTGACTTGACTATACCATTTAAACAAAGAATTTTTAACTTAAGTTTAACTTATGAATAAATCATTAAATTGTGTCCTATAACACCTAAGTGGCTTCCCAGTCATAATGTTCATGACTGTATTTTCTAATCTCCTCTCAATAATATTTAACTCTGTTTAGTGTATGTCAGAAATTAATTGGAAATCTTGACCCTTGTGAAATGAACAAGATCAACCATTTCAAATATTCTATCTCAAAAATATTATTTAAAAAGTTAAAATTATAAAAGGTGTTTTTAAAATGAGAACTCTGGATTGACCAATCAACATCCAGGACCACAACTATAATCAGCATGTTTAGGATAAAATACAGTTTACTAATTCTTTGGGACAGAAGCAAAGTAAAACAATATTTTAATAAGCAATCATCCAGTCTGTGTTGCTGATTTTATTATTAATGATCAGCCATTTATTGATTAATAAAGGTCAAGCATGAAGAAACAGCAGAAACATTTTGAAGTAAAATGGAAGCATAATTAACATTTGATGATCTTCTAATGTAACACAAATCACATTTTGTAGAAAAACTAAAATGCTGATTTATCTTACGTGATGATTAAGACAGAAAAAGAAATGAAAAACTATATATTGCCAATGTTTATATATATATATATATATATACAGTACAGTCCAAACGTTTGGAACCACTAAGATTTTTAATGTTTTTAAAAGAAGTTTCGTCTGCTCACCAAGGCTACATTTATTTAATTAAAAATACAGTAAAAAACAGTAATATTGTGAAATATTATTACAATTTAAAATAACTGTGTACTATTTAAATATATTTGACAAAGTAATTTATTCCTGTGATCAAAGCTGAATTTTCAGCACCGTTACTCCAGTCTTCAGTGTCACATGATCCTTCAGAAATCATTCTAATATGCTGATTTGCTGCTCAATAAACATTTATGATTATTTTCAATGTTGAAAACAGTTGTGTACTTTTTTTTTTTTTCAGGATTCCTTGATGAATAGAAAGTTCAAAAGAACAGCATTTATCTGAAATACAAAGCTTCTGTAGCATTATACACTACCGTTCAAAAGTTTGGGGTCAGTAAGAATTTTTATTTTTATTTTTTTGAAAAGAAATTAAAGAAATGAATACTTTTATTCAGCAAGGATGCATTAAATCAATCAAAAGTGGCAGTAAAGACATTTATAATGTTACAAAAGATTAGATTTCAGATAAACACTGTTCTTTTGAACTTTCTATTCATCAACGAATCCTGAAAAAAAATATTGTACACAAATATTTTGTACAATTGTACACATTAAATGTTTCTTGAGCAGCAGATCAGCATATTAGAATGATTTCTGAAGGATCACGTGACACTGAAGACTGGAGTAATGATGCTGAAAATTCAGCTTTGATCACAGGAATAAATTACTTTGTGAAATATATTCAAATAGAAAACAGTTATTTTAAATTGTAATAATATTTCACAATATTACTGTTTTTACTGTATTTTTAATTAAATAAATGTAGCCTTGGTGAGCAGACGAAACTTCTTTTAAAAACATTAAAAATCTTAGTGGTTCCAAACTTTTGGACTGTACTGTATATATATTAGGGGTGTACACAAAACTCACGGTTCGGTACGGGTTCGGTACAGCAGGTGGGAAGAAAACTAAACATAAAATTGCTTTTTTATTATTTTATTAAACAGTAGTGTAATGTCTTATTTTGGTGTTGTTTCATGTTCACGTTTTATGGTTTATTTTATAGTTATGCGTTGTTTCTTTGCTTTGTTTGTTTTCCTAGTTTTGCCATGTGCTTTTGTGTCATGTGATTCCCTTGCCCTTATGTGATCATCTCATGTGCTTCCCCAGTCTCATGTGTTATGTTGTCATTGGTTGTTCTAGTCATGTGGTTTCTGTTCTATTCTGTCTTTAGGCTTGTTCGAGATGCACCAGCGCTGCGCAGACCGATCGGTGTATGACATCAAAGTACCGCGAGAGCGATTCAAAAGCATAAGGAGTCTACTGGTCTCCAATCGCTCTCACGGTACTTTGATGTCATTCGCCGATCGGTCTGCGCAGCGCCGATGCATCTCGAACAAGCCTATTGGTTCTTTGACTTGATTGTTCACAGGTGTTCCTTGTTTGTCATTTGTCTCTTTGTATAAATAGCCCTCATGTTTCATTGTTATCTGGTCTAGCTTTGTTGTTAATGTACCTGCTGTTGGTGAGTGCGTCTGTAGTCAAGCCATGTCAAGCCACGTCTTTGTTTTTGTTCATGTTTTGGAATACTATTAAAACTGCACTTGGGTTCTCACTACGCTCGCCTACAGTGGACTTTGTGACAAGTACTTTACTGAACAAATGAATTGTGTCTCTGTCTTTAAATATATTAAATTAAATTATATCTAAAAGTTTCTTAAGGATAAAAAAATATCTCTGCTAATGCTATAAACTATGTAGGGAGCCCTTAGTTGAACATTATAATATTAAAGGTTAACAACAGAGCCCAAACTATTAGCCAAAATTCAATCGCTCTCTATTTTTACATATAATAATCAACACCCAAATAATAAATTTTATGCAAAGCTGCGCATAAGGCACTTCAAAATCTAATTATAAAATTAAGTTTTACTCCAATTCATTGTTGAAATATAATCATTTCCACACAGTGGCTGTCATTTTCACGACAGATGTATTATCTGTAACTAGTAGCCTATTAAAGAGGAAAAGATTATTGAGTTCACTCAAGCTCTGCTCTGCCGGTTGAACTGAGGCACCTATACAGAGATCTGTCACGCCACATCAAAGCGCGTCAAAGCGGCATTTTCTGTTTGAATTTCGTGATTTCGCGGAGAGAATTTGATGGATGAGACTTTGTTTCTTATCGAAAATAACAAAACGCAGAGCTTATTGTGATTAGTAGGAGACCTTAATGTTGCAATGTAATGCATTCGGTACAAACATGCACTGTACCGAAAGCCCTGAACCGAAACGGTTCGGTACGAATAATAATAATAATACGTTTTATTTATATAGCGCCTTTCCAGAGCTCAAGGACGCTTGTACAGTGTATAATTAACAAGGAAGAGATAATACGATTAGACAATAATGAGAAACAATAATGGACAGGGAAGTATACAGAAAAATTGTCAAGTACAAAAATACAAAACGGGACTTAAGAGACATAACATAACATTCAGAGAAATATTAGTAATAATGCAGAGCAATTAATTAATCAAATCAAGAGGTATAACATTCAGAAAACAGGTGAGTTTTGAGTAATGATTTAAACTCAGAGATATTATTAACACAACAGAGTGAGCGGGGGAGAGAATTCCAGAGTTTGGGTGCAATAGTACTGAATGATCTGCCCCCCATTGAAGAGAGGCGATGCCGAGGGACAACGAGAAGGCCAGAGTCGGAGGAACGTAGTGAGCGAGTCGGAGTGTAGGGGACGAGCATATTACAAAGATAAGGGGGAGCCAAGCCATGCAGAGATTTAAAAGTGAGCAGGAGAATTTTGAATTTAATAGGGTAGGCAACTGGAAGCCAGTGGAGATCATACAAAATTGGGGTGATGTGAGCAGAACGCTTGGTATGGGTGAGTATTCTAGCAGCAGAGCTTTGAATGTATTGTAAATGGAAATGGAGCTGGCAGGTAGAGCAATGAAAAGGGCATTACAGTAATCAAGGCGTGATGAGACAAATGCATGGATGACAGTTTCAGCGTCTTTGGTACTGATGAAGGGACGGAGTTGGGCAATGCGACGTAGATGAAAGAATGAAGATTTGGTAATAGAGGTAATATGAGACTGAAAGGAAAGGGTGGAGTCAATGATTACACCTAAATTTTTAACAGTATTGGATGTTTTGATGTGAGAACCAGCAATTTCACAGGTGAAATTTGTAGAAATATTGGTAAGTGAGGGAGTTCCAATGAAAATAATCTCAGGTTTGTCCTGAGATTCAGAAAATTTGAATTAAGCCAATCTTTTATGTCTTTCACACAAGCAGAGATTTTGTCTGTTTGGGGAGGTCGAGTTGGTGTGCAGATTGAGTATAATTGAATGTCATCAGCGTAAAAATGATAGTTGAGACCATGACGTTGTAAAATCTGACCAAGTGGTATGATGTAAATTAAGAATAATAAAGGCCCGTGATCCCTGGGGAACACCTCGCTTCAGGGGGACAGTAGGTGATCGAAAGTCCTTAACTAAGATGTAAAATTGTCTGTCAGAGAGATAGGAAGAAAACCAAGAAAGAGCAGAACCAGAAATACCCAAATCAGAGAGACGAGAAACAAGTAATTCATGAGAGACGGTATCGAAGGCAGAGCTGAGGTCAAGTAGCAGAAGTATAGACAGAAAACCAGAATCAGCAGAAAGCAGTACATCATTCACTACCTTTACAAGTGCAGATTCAGTACTATGGAGGGGGCGAAAACCAGATTGAAAGGGATCGAAGAGATTATTTTCAACTAGAAAAGACTGGAGTTGGGAGGCAACAGTGCTTTCCAGTAATTTAGCTATGAAGGGTAAATTTGAAATAGGACGGTAATAAGATAGAACAGAGGGGTCGATGTTGGGTTTCTTTAGAACAGGGGTAACTGCAGCAGTTTTGAGTGGCAGAGGAAATGAAGCAGAGGTAAGAGATGTATTGATGAAGTGAGAGATAGGTGCAGAGATGGAAGAATGACAAAGTTTCAGGAGAGAAGTATGAGCAGGATCAAGTTGACAGGAAGAAGAGTTGGATTTCAAGAATACGTGTACCGCTACACCCCTATATATATATATTGATGGCACTACACCACAGCTATTTTCAGTTTAAGAATTACACTCTGCAAATGAATCTCATTTTGACGGAGCAGTGGTTGTCATTTAGTTTCCCAGTATATGTAATCTGCCCACAGTCCTCTCCTTCCTCTCCCAGACCGTGCTTTGTCCAGTCATCCGGCTGCCCGGGAGCCCAGCGTCTGTGAATAATGCCAATCAACAAATGTCACACTATTCCATCTGCATATACTGTGTGTTCTAAACTATTATGCAAGTGACACATCGGTGGGATTTCAGTACAATAAATAGTCAGATTTGAGAAGTCATTTTGACACCCTCAGAGATGCTAAAGGGACTTTCTGTCTCATTTCCCAATATTCCAGCCCAAATCATCACACGCCACCTCCTTGCTGACATTGCAGTCTTGTTCTGAAATCCAGCCATCTAGACCATCCATTGTAGTACAGCATTCATCAGTTAATAAAACTATTTAAAAATGAGTCTATATGTATTTCTACACCCACTGTAAACATTTCTCTTTGTGATCTTTGGCTAGAGATGGCTGAAATGCAACTTTACGCACAACTGCCAGCCTGCATAGAGAGGTTCTTGAGACTCCAGCAGCTTCAAATACCTGTTTGCTGCTCAACAGTGGCTTTTTTTATAGCTGTCCTTTTAATACAATTAAATTTTTTGACAAACTTTCCTTAATAAGCCTTTATCTGACCAAGTTCTCCTATGCTCTCAATCACTCACAAATCTTATGATAGATCAATAATCTCCGTTCAGTTTTCACAAAATATTAGTTGTTTTCATGCACTGTGTAGAACAACTTTCTGGCATCCCATCCAATCTAAAGTGCATTTTATACTATGTATTTAATCCCAACACCACCACCACTAAATATGCAAACAGATTAAATTTTTGTTTAATGTAAGATGCATTTACTTGTCATGAAAAGCTTGAAGTACATTATCTTGTAGCTGCTTCCTTTCCTTCTCATGATTACAAAAGGCAATAATTGGAAAATAGAAAACTCTGTGACCATTATCCACCGTATTATTAACATAAGAGTGATGTGGTCATTTCTGACTTGAATGTGTGAGGCTTCCGGTATTGGGTTTTACCAACAAACACATGCTGCTTGATATTGCAAACTGGTATTTATCATCACATTATTTTAATTATCATAATCACAAACACATTGGTTTGTACTGTTGCACTGTTATTCTTTTTTTTCTTTTTTTTTTTTTGAGAACATATAACCAAACATGTCAGGGGTATATAAAAAAAGAAAAACATAGTACAAGTTCTTACTTTTAGATATTGTTTCCAAATACATTTTACATTTTTGTATTGCCAATGTGTGAACAGCTTGTAATGAAACTTAAAAACTGAGACCTTCCCCGACTTCCTAGGTTGTCAATCAAAGCCTATCAACTGACTCGGGTCATTCTTGCCAGGAAAATCAAAAGAATGTGTCGTTTACACGTGCTCCTGAGAACCTCTCTTCTGTTCAATGACACATGAAATTAATGCTTATACAATGTTCAGTATAATGCTGAAAGAGCCGTTCTGTACTGTATTGTCAATGTATCATACAAAGAAAAGGGATTCATTCAAACTATTAGTCTCTCATAGTCAGATCTATAGTTACTTCATCTGTTGACATGATGCCGGTGAATCACAGAGCTGGTGTGGAAAGTTAATAACCTCTATATGCAGGCTGGCAGTTGTGCGTAAAGTTGCATTTCAGCCATCTCTAACCAAAGATCACAACGAGAAAGTGCGCAGCACATATTTACATATTCATCTATACGTCGCTCTCAGCAGCGTGAACAGCGTTGGGGTGTTTGTTAACAGTATCTCGCTGCAAAGATATTTCCAGATTTTTACTTCTAAGCTAAGAACGAAAGTAAACTTTGCCGTGAATTACATTCAGTCTCTTGTACATTACGTGAGCATGATTGTGAGTATGAGCAATGAGTTGCTGGCTGCAGTTTACTTTGCAGCCACTGGTGTCGCTAATAACAAGGGTTTCTGAATTCTACATATAGCCCCTTTAATCTTAATTTAATCCTAGCAAAATAAAGTGGATATCAGGTCATACTTAAGGATAAACATGTTAATGTAGTGCCATCTTGAGGCCAAAATTTGGTACTTTACCTCTAAAAGGTATATGTATATTATTCAAATGTAAACTTAAATGTATGCTATTTTACTGCATGTTTGCTGAGAAATGTTCTTGTGAATCAAGCTCTCTTTATCTGGGGAGAAAGTGAATAATGCATGAATCGTCTCACTCTTTGTTCATGGTGTAAGGAGTGTCATCCGCCCATCTCCACTGGCCTGTGGTCTGATCCGTTAGACCGACCCAGTAGCTTGTGGGTATGGTACGACGGTTCAAAAATGCCTAGAGGAAAGATAGAGTTTTTGGTAACATGTTATAATAACTGCACACTATGAAGCATTAGTTAAGCATTAGTAAATAGTCAATTCATAATTTATAAAACATTAATAGACATTAATAAGCAGTTTATAAATACAGCTATAAATGCTTTGTTCTTGATTTATAAGCATATCTATAATGTGTTTAATAATTGTATTTTCATACTTTATTAATGATAAATTTATCATTTCTAAATTGAGTTGTCAGTGGTTCATACGATCATTTAGGAAGTGTAAGTAAATGATTAATAAACTATTTAAACATACATTTATACATCTTATTATTTAGACATAGTTATAGTTACTCAGTGTTTTAATAAATGCTTTATTAACACATTATTCACACTGTAATTCATGATTAATTCAGGTAGTTATAAAACATTTAGAAGTAGTCAAACTATTTTTGCCTCGTAAAGCTTTACAAAGGAGATTTAAAGGCTCAGTTATCTTCTTCACTTCTGTTTTCTAATGTTTTAAAGTTAGAACTGAGGTAGTTTTGACACTGTGAAATATTTTATTATATTATTATTGTTTTATAAAAAAAAAATATTTGTTGTATTTTGGCACTCCTGTAATCCAGTGTTGGCACTGGTACATTTTTATTCAGCAATGTTTACACTTTACAGAAATGTATCAGATTGCAAATGCTTAGTTTCATTTTCCTGCACAGTTAAGTTTTCTGGAGGTGTATAGGAATTTTTATTTTCTGTGATTGCAGAGGTTTATTTTAAATTTTATATCAAGTTACCCATCGTTAAGTTTCATTTTTTGCTTGAAATAAATAGTTCTATGTTCTGTATCCTTTAAATCTCCTTTATAAAAGATGTATGAGGCAAAAATAGTCCTCTCTTTAGATGAGTTTACAAAAATAGTTAACTGACAACTACTAAATGTTTTATAACTACCTGAATTAATCATGAATTACATTGTGAATGTGTGTTAATAAAGCATTTATTAACACTCTGAGTAACTATTACTGTCTAAATAATAATATGTATAAATGTATGTTTAAATAGTTTATTAATCATTTACTTACACTTTCTAAATGATCTTATAAACCACTGACAACTCCTAAATAACTGGTTTGTAAATAATGTAATACATAATTTAAAAAATAAAGTATGAAAATACAATTATTAAACCCATTATAGATATGCTTATAAATCAAGAACAAAGCATTTATAGCTGTATTTATAAACTGCTTATTAATGTCTATTAATGTTTTATAAATGATGAATTGACTATTTACTAATGATTAATTAATGCTTTATAGTGTGCAGTTATTATAAAGTGTTACCGTGTTTGGTAAAAAATTACATCAAAATGCTGTTATGCACGTCATGAACATTACACACCCACTCCCCGTCATCGTCTTGTATTTTCAGGAGTAACGCGTCCTGTGTTTTGCAGTAATCTCGTGCCTCAGTCCAGTTGAGTGAATTACTAGAGAACAAGAAACAGCTGCTTTTGTACGGTATCCAGCCAGATTTACAGGTTACAGGAACGTCTGTGTCAGACAGAGAGAGAAGTAACTAAATAAGAGGAATAAATATACAGCACATTTAACCACAAAGTAGCGCTACACTCTTAAATATAAATGCTATTTTTGGCATCGATGGTTCCATTAAGAATCTTTTACATTTTACAAAAAATAACATCCATTCCACAAAATGGTGTAAAATGGTTCTTTAGATTTTTACAATGTAAAAATGGTTATTTTAAGAATGTTGACTGAAAGATTCTTTGAGGAACCAAAAATGGTTCTTCTATGGCATCGCTGTGAAAATCCCCTTTTGGAATCTTTATTTTTAAGAGTGTAGATGCAGTACCTGCTGTTTTGTTGCTCATGTTAGATCTCAGATCCTTCAGCGCGTTCATGACTCTCTCCTCTAGAACACAAGAAAACACATCAGACCTTGTTAGAATTACTGCAGTCAGTGTCCTGTGAGTTTCATTTCAATCCAGTTATTTCCAACGTAAAGAATAATGTCAGTATCAGCATGCAGGTCCATGAAATCACCAATAATGATTATATTTCTGAAATCATGTCTTTATTCAACTAAAAAAAGAGATTAAAATTGAGTACAAAATTACAATATTTTTGCAACATCATTGCAATAACTGCATTATTGATTATTGTGAATGTATAACTCACCAGAGGTCTGTTGTTTAGAGGAAAGAGATGCGACAGATGAAGTGAGATCCGACACTGAACTCTTCAGGACACTCAATGAGCTCGACAGAGACTCTTTAACACGAGACAAAAGCCATAAATATGATATATCAGCAAGATTACTATTTGCAAAGGAGTTTACTTGATGTTTTTGAGACAGGCTTGAATTATATTATAACTTCATACAAACGTTTATGTATTCATGCTTCTAATATTAGCTGATTTTAATGTTTCTGACTCACCAAAGTCACGCTGTTTGTTCTGTTGATCAGTCTGTATGGATGACTTC
The DNA here is from genome assembly GCA_003731715.1 of Anabarilius grahami. Taxonomy (NCBI): domain Eukaryota; kingdom Metazoa; phylum Chordata; class Actinopteri; order Cypriniformes; family Xenocyprididae; genus Anabarilius; species Anabarilius grahami. Next base: position 2,262,251 of record RJVU01007700.1, on the reverse strand, counting down.
AAACTGTCCAGCGATCGTTCTGTTTCAGTCTGTTTCTGGTCCTGCTTGTTAACTGAGAGAAAAGAGGTTGCAGTTAAAATAATTATATTCCTCAATACACAGATAATAAGAATTATGTGAGATTATTAAATGACTTCAACACCTGCATCATTCAGTTTGGATGTCAAATTTGATACTGCAGAATTCAAACTGTCAATCAGACTCTTCATATCCTGCTGTTGCACTGTGAAAAAGAAGTAGATGTTGCTTTTAGATGTTGAATATTGTAATAGTGTAATACTATTACTACGACCTGTTGACTTCAGACTGCTAAATACTTCTGTTTTGGCATTCTCTGGGTGTTTCAAACCGCCCCACTCCATAATTCACACCCTGACTGTAGTGTAATAGAGTGCTGTATTGCACATGTAATGTAGAGTCTACTCACTGCTGACTGATAGTTGAGAAGAAAGAGATGCGACAGATGAGGTGAGATCCGAGACTGAACTCTTCAGGTCACTCATTGAGCTCGACAGAGAGTCTTCAACACAAGACAGAAGCCATAAATACAATATACTGGATCAGAAAGTTCATTGTGTGCATATTGGAGTTTACAGTAATTTTTAATCAGAGCAATTATAACATTGCATAATACAAATATTATATGAAATTCTATAATTATGGGCAAACTTATATGTATTCATACATGACATGCAAGATTTACTATTTTGTTCCCTTGATTCGCTAAATTGCACGCATGATTTACTAATTTGTTCCCTTGATTTACTAATCGTGTGCACGATTTAGCAAATTGAGGGAACAAATAAGTAAATCGTGCGGACGAGTTAGGGGCCCTTCACACAGAATGCTTTTTTCTATTCCAATGTGCTATTTTTCCATTGTTTTTCTATGTAAGCACGTGCTAGACGGACGTGTGATGACCGTTACGCTCGCATCTTTTGCAGCACCTCACACATGAGCGCTGCGTTTTTTAAAATGGCGTGTCCAGTTAAAAGAATTTGAAATTTTACACGCTCGTTCACACAGAATGCATCTTTGCTCTAAAAATGTGAGACGCGGCGGTCAGGAATGGTTTTTAAAAAAGCACAGCACAGAACGCGAGGGTCTCGAGACCTGCTTTTGAGACGTGATGCAATAACGGAAATAAAACAAATAGGCAAACAGCAGAATAGATAGATGCCGTTTTTGACATGGAAAAAAGGAGAAAACAATCGCACTGGCCTCCTCCGCCATGATCAGAATTTGCGTGCTTTTGACTGCCGTATAAATATTAAAATGCCGTTTTCATAATGCCATCAGACTTTAAGTTAATATGGAAGGCCAAAAGGGCCAAAAACGTGAATTTTAACACGTGAACAACACGTTAAATACGTGTATTTGTTTGCGTGTGAAAAATCAGCACGTGAAATACGTGTGAAATACACGTTAAAAATCTGTATGAACGGGTCAGTGTCATTGGCTGCTGAAAACTTGGGTCAAACCATTTCTGTGAGCTTAAGGGGGTGTACCATTCATTTACTAGGATGCCACCATTTAACATGCTAGATCAGCTTATTCAGCCTTTTTATTTTGTCTTTTTTGTGTAACCTATAGAAATAATATATTTAAATTGCCGTTTTATAAAAAATTAGATTTAATTTGTCCACTTATGCCCTTTTTTTTTTTTTTTTAACAACACCATTACCCTTACTGACAAAAAAATGCGGCATTATAAGCTCACTGAATCCGAGTATGCTGTCTCTCAGCCATATGACCTGCAAAGTTTTTTCTCTGGTGTGTGTTGGGGTGGGACACATAGGCTAGCTGAAGAAGATTGGTGTGTGACTAGAGATGATAGACCAGCAAAGTTTTGTTCTAAAGAAATAGTGCTGGTTAGTCATACACAAATACAATTTTAAATTGATAATAATGTATGATGCTCTGTGTGTGTCTGTGTCAGAACATGAGAGCGGAGCGCAAGCTCAAACCAATACCCTTTGTGACATGCTGGATCGAAAATATGTGAAATAAGTTATTTCTAGTCACTAATAGTAGTTCATTTAAGCCAATAGTTGACTAATCACATTTATATTAATTTAATTTCTTAAATACTGGAGAGAATAAACCATAATAATGAGCGTTTACATAATATAGGCTATATAGCACTCAAGCGCACGCATAAAGCTTGCAATAAAGAACCGGCAAAAGTAATGATTATTAATGTGACAAAAAACGTCAAGGAGACATTTTAATTGTTTATTAATAAACTAATGTTTACTGAATCAGTGTCGGCTGCAAAGATGTTGACATTGCTGACTCTTGTCATCTCCACAGAGTTGCACTTTTAATTCGGATTAGGCCTACATAATCAGAGAATAGCCTATTTCTTTTCGTTTTGAATTATTTGCCCTTCATGACAACTCTGAGGGGTGTGAACTTATCAGTTTAAATTATATTAAGCCGTAAAGTTCTGCATAATTAAGGGCGTGGTCACTTGAGTGACAGGTGAATTGCGCTGATGTCTGTGAGCCGTCACCTCAGCAAATTCCAGATGCTGAACTTGGCATCTCTGCCCGGTTTGTGCTTTTTTTCTGGATTATTTTATACAATTATAATTATTGTATTTTATACAATTATAAAATAATATGGCTTGCTGCATTAATGGTCGAGACTCGAGACAGATTTGCGTCTGTGTACATGTGCACGCACGCAGAAGATAAACAGAAAAAACGTTGTTGGATCGTCTTGGTATTGGTTAAAAGTTTTGTTCGTCAGATTTACTACAATGACTGTTACAAGCACGCCTGTCCCGGACTCCATTTCCCATGTTCCTCCCTGTTGCCTCACCCGCTCATCCCTGGATTCCCTGCACTTGTTCATTGTCATTAGCACTCCCTTTAAGTTGGACTCACACCTAGCACTCCCTGTCCGTTCTTGATGTTATCTTGTCGTTACGTTTATGTTATTAGTATTGTGTGTTCCAAGTGTTCGCTGTTCTGTTCCCTGTTTAATAAATACCCTGTTTTGTTTCAAGTCCGTTTACGCCTCATCCCTGCTGCAGCAACAGAGTGTATTGCAACAATGACAATGGTGGGAGGATATTAAACTAATCTTTTGAAGAACGATGATGGAGAGCAGATCATTCAGAAGAAATGTGATGCAAACAATGGACCATATATCAATATTTCATGAATTTAACCCTTTTGTGGACAAAAAGTAGAGTTTTTTTTGTTTTTCAATGGACACTCATGGACATTTTACCTAAGTGCCACGGATTGGATTCATCTCGCGATCAATATTTTATTATAAAGATATGAAGTCCGATTTGATTTTACTAGTTGTCATGTGCACACACGACAAAAATTACAATTACTGGTGCTGGAGCATCAATATCGTAAAAAAGACACCGTAGATTGACAGTAAACCTTTAGAACTTTCTAATGATATAACTTTATTAACTAATAAAGATAAGTTATATCATTAGAATATTAATAGATAGTGTCTAAGATGGATAGATAGCTCCTTTGCCTGCTAACATGAACATTGACCTCGGCGGGCGTGGTTTCAGCAATCAGGCATCTCAGTTCCAACCACGTCCCGCCTCTTTGCCCATTTTCAGTTATCTGGGAGTGATGTGCGGTGACGTGCTGCTAAGATGGCAGCGGCCTCATTTTCGCTTCAAAAATGCTCTTCAGAAATCTAGGGGTGACGTAACGGACGCTACACCCATATTTTTTTACAGTCTATGCATCAGAACCATATTCTCTCACAGCAATTGACACTCAGTAATGTTGCATACTGAATGATTCAGCATTTTAAAATAATCAGTTGAGTCAAAGATTCAATGGCCCATTCATAAACAACTGCCTCATTCTTGAATAAATTGGCTGTTTGAACAAATAGTTTTATGGAATGAATCAATGACTCACTCATTAGACGGTCATTTGCCGCCACCTACGGGTTTAATTTCATCTCCCCCAACATTTCTTATATGTATATTCAAAAATATATATATAAAAAAAATAGCATTATTTAATGCTTTTGTAGTATTTCAGTGTAAATGATTTAATTTGATATTAATTTATTGATTCTAATATACTGAACAAATGTAAACGTCTTAACCTCTTTCTACGTCCAAAAATATTGCCATTATTGATTCCTTGTTAATTTGTCCTATTTAATTTTCTGTTTCCTAAAGCCACTCTGATAAACATGAAAAAATACCATAGTATTTACTGTAGTAAACTATAGTAAATTGTAGTGTACTGTATATATTGTAGTATTTTCAACACTTTGTTAATAAATGCTACAGGATAATGTAGTATTAACTATAGTGAACTGATAAACTGTAATACTGTAGTATACTTTAGTTGTTACTAGAGTAAACTGTAGTGTATTGTAGTATAATATACTCCATAGTTGTAAAAAACTTAGTACAATATTGGGTAAAGTAATTTGTTTATATTACTATAGTTGTTATATTACCACAGCATCTACAGAATTATCACAACAAATTTATTCAAGAACTTTACTATAATATGCTTCAAAAGCACTATAGTATTTACTATAATTGTGATGTTAACTTAGCGCCTGACAGCGTTATGAAAACGGTGTTTTAATATTTATACGGCGGTCAAAAGCACACGAATTCTGATTCGTTTGGCTTTCCATATTCATGTGCGAGGCGCTTCAAAAGACATGAGATGCAAGCATAATGGTCATACACACCTGTCTAGCACGTTTACATAGAAAAACAATGGATATATTCATGTTTCTATCAGTATCTCAGTAGATGTTTTTTTTTTCTGACTCACCAAAGTCACGCTGTTTGTTCTGTTGATCAGTCTGTATGGATGACTTCAAACTGTCCAGCGATCGATCTGTTTCTGTCTGTTTCTGGTCCTGCTTGTTAACTGAGAGAAAAAGGTTTTTTTTATTTTTTTAACATATTCAATCCACAGAAGACAACATTTACGGAAATTTATTAAAAGATTTGGGCACCTGCATCATTCAGCTGCGCCGTCAGCGCTGATACAGCAGAACTCAAGCTGTTCATCAAACTCTTCACTTCAGTTTGCGAATCATCCTGTACTGTGGAGAAGAAGTGTAGATGTGTGTGTGGAGTGTGTGCATTTACTGGACTCTTATTGAATCGAGTGCTGTTTCATTCGTGTAATGTAGGGTGTACTCACTGGCGACTGATAGTTGAGAAGAAAGAGATGAAACAGAAGAACTAAGATCCGACACCGAACTCTTCATTTCACTCATTGAGCTCGACAGAGACTCTTTAACATGAAACAAAAGCCATACAATATACTGGATCAGCAAGATCACTGTGCATAGCAATAATGGCATTGTGAATGAGAAAATATAAAAATACATAATCAAAATCTGGTCATAACAGTTTTGTCTTAGACAAGAACTTTAGTACTCGGTTTCCCAGACAAGGCTTAATCTAGTCCTAGACTAAAATACATGTTTGAGCTGTTTTAACTGAAAGAAACTTATACTGACTTATCTTAAAATATGTCAGTGCCACTGTTTTGTCTCAAGATGCACACAAGTAATGTTTTTTTCTAGTATACGTTAATAAAAGCTACTTAAATATCCTAATTAAACTAAGATACAGTACACAAGAAGAGTATATACAAGCAAGAGTTGATTGTTAGTCACCAGCAGCACAGCAGCTCTAGACAAACAAGGACACTCAAAACTGTCCTGTTACTAAAGCTAACAGCAACAACAGCATATCTTGGTTCTGTGAAACTGCAACACCAATGTTACTCATGGATGGAGCAGAAACAATGCAATCTCTGCCTCCGTTTTCAGGCCTTCACGCTCTCTAACGTCTCTAATATTAAAGCAGGTCCTAAAGCTCTTGCCTGATCATAACCCTCTTTATCTAGTAATATTCCTCTAAGCTTTTCTCTTTTGTAATGTCTCTCAGCCATCTCTCTTTCTACAGTCTTTCTTCAAATCTCCCTCTTGCTCACTCTCTCTCCTAGTATTGTTCATTGTTCATGCTAACTAACAAATTTAACTAAGGTTAACAAATGAAATATGTTAAATTCTCTTTGTACTTTTTGCACTTTCCTTGCAATTGAAATTGCTTGGAAATATACACTGCTCAAAAAAATTAAAGTAACACTTTTTAATCAGAGAATAGCATCAAGTCAGTTACCCTTCTGGGGTCTGAGGCTGTTTTGGGGTCCTGGAGTAGTTTTAACATGCTCTGACATTTGTGCTTCTTCAGTTGCTTATAAACATATTAATGACAAAAGTCTCATTACACTGTATCCAGCACAAACTAGGCTACAAAAATATGTGAGCAACAAGTATGTACATGTTTGTATTTTTGAGAGAATTGCGTATATGCGTGGTTTTTGAAAAAACTAAAAAATAAGTCACTGAAACAAGGCCTCAAAACACAAACTAAACATTTTTTTTCACAAGACTTTTGGGAACTGTATATTTTAGTCTAGAGTTTTTGCTTCACAATGATGTAAAAATCATTCTGCCTGCTCAGACAAATAAAACAATGTATTGATTTTAAATTTCTAAGATACTTTTTGTTTAGGAAGGCTATATGCAGGGAGGCGTGAATCTTCATGGAATAATGCTGTGATTCACACCTGAGGAGATTAAGACCCTGCCCCTAATGAGCCGCATAATGAGCCATTCAGTGAAGAATGAGACTGAGTCAACTAAGAAAGAATGCAATGACAAATGAAACATATTTTTTGTTTGAAATTTATTTAAAATATAGTTAACTATATAACTGAGAGTCAAAGACACATTTTGAGTACACAGTTATACCTGGAAATAAATCCTGTTCAAAGATATATGTGAACATCACATACCTGGCATTTGGTGTTTCTACACTGGAGAAAAAAAAAAAATAGAAAGAAAATAAAAAACACTTTCCTGCATCCAGTCAGTGATCCTCAGTATCATATTCATGCAGTCCGATGTGTGCTAATATCTGTTTACTATAATTCTCAAATCTGTAAGATAAAAGAAAAATACCCTCTTTAAGCATGCTGATAACAGGATGATATCAGCTATTGTATTAACGTTAATATAATGTCTACTCTTAACAGAAAACATGATTTTTGTGATCTCACGTATTATTGCACATCATGTGAAGAAAATTTTGTATAGGCCTTTATTTTAAATTACAGTACCAGTCAAAAGATTGGATGCATTACTCTTTATAATGTTTTTGAAAGAAGTCTCATGCTCATCAAGCCTGCATCTATTTGATCAAAAATACAGAAAAAAAACAACAATACTGTGAAATATTATTACAATTTAAAATAATAGTTTTCTATTTTAATATACTTTAAAATATAATGTATTTCTGTGATGCAAAGTGTCTTAACATTCATATTACCTCCATGGCATTTTATATATTATATTTGTTATATTATAGAGCCTAAATGTTAATGTGCAGTTTAATACATTGATAACACTTTTTGTTTTAGTATTTATTACGTATTTCAGTCGATTTCACTCATCTCAGTATAGCAATATAGTTTGGGAATAGCCAAAATGGCAATTTACTAATGTAAGTTATGTGTAGTAAACGAAACTGTTCGTCAATCTGACCCCTTAATTCACACTGAGACACACAAAACTTGCAGGATTCATATTTAAACAGTCTTTTTGCGGTTTAATATTCACAGACACTATATCGTGCTTAGAATAAAGAACTTGAGAATAAAAAAACTTACCATTCACAATCATCGGCTTGATCAAGTTGATCCTCAATCGAAAGGAAATTGAAAGTGCTCTTCCTCTGACCATGCGTTCACATCGCCGCTGGCGAGAGCGTCAAAGTGACAGGAAGTCGTTCTTTTTCAATGTGAGCCAGCGGCGAGCTCCGGCGAGAGTGGCGCGGCGCGTCTTGGACGGTGAGAGCATCGAGGAGAGTTGAAGTCAGGTCAACTTTATGGTAATGAGCTATGACGCAGTTCAGCGGCAACCAATCGGAATGTAGAGGTCCTCTCTTGAGAGGATTCTGATTGGTTGCCACAACTTGTCATTTACTTTGACCCTCCCACCGGCGGCAGTTTGAACGCACAGTACAGCGTTGTTGGCAGGGCAGCCAAGGCGAATTTTGGCGCTCTTGCCGGCAGTGGTGTGAGCGCACGGTGAGGCAAATTCTTCCAGAATTATTCCTCAGTGTCTCAAAACGATGTACATGAATCTAAGCTTGATGCGTTTTTCCAAGCTGATGCGGGCGTTCACTCTCTTTTGCATGTATCGCCTCAGAATTTATGTTTGAATAGAGCGAGCGCTCCGTGGGCATGTCCGAATTAGTGGATAATGAGCTTACTCGTGAACAACTGACATCTCTCTCTTTTCACAGATTACATAAACAGAGAATATTTGTTTTCGATTTAAAACCTGACATTTCAACCTTTCTTTAGATGTATGTCTCATGTTTGTGTGATTAGTATTCACTAAGTTACAGTTCATTATCAGAATAGACTTCATTCAGAGAGAGACTGCAGCTCGTGCATCATGTTTTCTTTATTTTGCAAAAAGCACAACATTTTGTTTTCACTTTGAGTGTATACAAATAAAAGAAGACATTCCACAGTTTCTAATAATATGTAACTCTTATTTGTACGTCCAAAATTGCAGGAGTATTTTGAGTATATTTTGCACTGGTAAGAAAAAACAGGTGGTATCGCCGGCGTGACCACCGACCTCTGAGTGTTAAACTCCTGGGATATTGATCTGGTCAGTAAGTCTAAGTAGCAGAGGGGGTTGTTAATCAGTTTCAGCTGCTTTGGTGTTAATGAAATTAACAACAGTTGCACTAGATGGGCAAAAATAAGACAACCCCCAAAACAGGAATGGTTTTACAGGTGGAGGCCACTGACATTTTTTCCCTACTCATCTTTTCTGACTGTTTTTCACTAGTTTTGCATTTGGCTAGGGTCAGTGTCACTACTGGTAGCATGAGACGATACCTGGAACCTACAGAGGTTGCACAGGCAGTCCAACTCCTCCAGGATGGCACATCAATACGTGCCATTGCCAGAAGGTTTGCTGTGTCTCCCAGCACAGTCTCAAGAGCATGGAGGAGATTCCAGGAGATAGGCAGTTACTCTAGGAGAGCTGGACAGGGCCATAGAAGGTCCTTAATCCATCAGCAGGACCGGTATCTGCTCCTTTGTGCAAGGAGGAACAGGATGAACACTGCCAGAGCCCTACAAAATGACCTCCAGCAGGCCACTGGTGTGAATGTCTCTGACCAAACAATCAGAAACAGACTTCATGAGGGTGACCTGAGGGCCCGATGTCCTCTAGTGGGCCCGGTGCTCACTGCCCGGCACCGTGGAGCTCGATTGGCATTTGCCATTGAACACCAAAATTGGCAGGTCCACCACTGGTGCGCTGAGCTTTTCACAGATGAGAGCAGGTTCACCCTGAGCACGGGACAGATGTGAAAGGGTCTGGAGAAGCCGTGGAGAATGTTATGCTACCTGTAACATCATTCATCATGGCCGGTTTGGTGGTGGCTCAGGTTGCACCTCAGACTGTCCAGGAGCTCAGTGATGCACTGGTCCAGATCTGGGAGGAAATACCCCAGGACACCATGCGTCGTTTCGTTAGGAGCATGCCCCGACATTGTCAGGCGTGCATACAGGCACATGGGGGCCATACAAAGTACTGAGTACCATTTTAGGTTGCTGCAATGAAATTTCAGCAAAATGGACTAGTCTTCTGCATAATTTTTTCACTTTGATTTTGGGGTGTCTTTGAATTCAGTCCTCTGTAGGTTGATTATTTTCATTTCCATCAAAGATGTGGCATCCTTTCATTCCTAACACATTACACAGTCCATATCAGTATAGATATCCAGCATGATATTTTTCCCCATTGAGATCTGATGTGTTTTCAAAGTGTTTCTTAAATTTTTTTGAGCAGTGTATATTCAGTGTTAACGGGGTGGTTCATTGCGATTTCACTTTTTAAACTTTAGTTAGTGTGTAATGTTGCTGTTTGCTCGTAAACAGTATCTGCAAAGTTACAGCACTGAAAGTTCAGTGCAAACAGAGTTATTGTCTTTGAAAGTTTTGGCAGTTTAATGCCTTCAAAAACGACCGGTTTGGACTACAACGAGCTTCTTCCCGGGTTGTTGACATCATAAAACCGGCAAAACACATGAACACGCAACAAAATGGGCGAGGCCATGTGGCGCAGCATGTGGAAGCGGAAGAGTTGTGTACACCGGACGTGAGCGACGCGACACGTCAAAAGATAATAGAACCCATTATAATAATAATCAGTGATATTTTCTACACTGGATGTGCCGCTGAAGACAGCTTCCAGAATCTACACGAGTTTAATGCTGGATTTGCACAAAGGCTATGACTGAAATATGTAGTTCCCACTTTAAAAGCAGAAGCTGCTGTTTATTGGCCCCAAACTGTAAGTACGTTTTATTGTTTGTACATGTCTTTTAAACTTATAGTTCTGTTGCTATTTTTTGGTTGCATCAAGGACGTAAGTAAACAAAGACCAATGCGTTTTTGCTTCGCTAGCCAGTTAGCTAAATTCTATTGCATACTTCTCCAACAAACGGCAACAAACGTCTATGTTCATAGACAAACAGTTGTTCATGCTATAAATTAAACGCTACCTTTACAAAAATGCGACTACTCAGTCATGTATCCGGCTACAGTAAAGCTTTAATCAGGATAAAACCGTATATTGAAAGCTAACAAACAGCAGTGACAGCATCTAAACACATTGACACAAATACAAAATGAAATACCATTCATAAACGTCCTTTAAAAGCCGCAATTGCAGAGGTTCTGCTTGACCGTCTTCATCTGGGTCTGATTCGGGCTCAATTTGATACAGCAATATAGACGCCATTATTTACATTTTCACCAAAGCATGTAACAACGAATGGTAAGGGGTGTGGCGTTTTCGGACGCTTCAGCGAATCACGATACACTGGGCCAGCTAACTAATCTGAGCACATTGCATATTTCGGAGGGAGTGGCTTCATAGAACCAGGAAGTCAAACGAGCCATTCAAATGACAATGGATACAGAAGTGTAGAATAAAGGTAAAATATATGAAAAATATGGCTTTTTAAAAAAACGAAGCATTAAGACATGTTAAACTGCACCCCAAAAACACAATCAAGCCTAGAAAAAACACTGAATCACCCCTTTAATGTCTCCAATAAGACATGCTGACATTTGAATGCGGCCCAATTTAGGATTCAGCTTTCTGAGCCCACTTGCATCCACTCATAACCAGATACAGTTAATGTTATATGAGATATTTTAAAACAGAGCATAACAAGATAATTATGTTCACTATAAAGTCTTACCAATTCATTAATAAATGTTAAATTCATATTAATTTTGTGAATCTGTCTTACCAAAGTCACGTTGCTTGTCTTGTTGATCAGATTGTAGGGAAGTAACAGCTGATTTCAAATTGTCTAATAATTTTTGTATTTCAGTCTGTTTCTGCTCCTGGTTGCCAACTGTGAAAGGAAAAAAATATATTTGATTGATAAACAATCAAGAATATGAGAGTTTGCACTTAAAAATATTTCTTATGGTTGTCTGTTTTAAATTATAAGATTTGCAGACCTGCATCATTCAGTTTGGATGTCAGCACTGATACAGCAGAACTCAAACTGTTCATCAAACTCTTCACTTCAGTGTGCGACAGACCCTGCTCACGCTCTGTGGAAAAGAAGTAAAACAAGTTCTGATTTTACAGTCAGAAATACACAGTTGTGTCCTGGTAGGAAAAAAATCGATTTAATTAGAATAATCACATTCATGTGTTGTGATGGAGGATTTAAAGGTACAGTACATAATAATACAAAATTGAAATCTCACCCATCTTTTGCTGGTTTTCCTCTTGTTTGGATGAGACTGAACTCAATGAAGAGGCAAGATTGCTCATCAAGGTCTCAATATTCTTTACTTGAACTTCTGAGAGAGAGAGAGTGATAGAGACAATAAAAATCAAAGACACATTTTCTAAAGTTAAAGGGGACCTATAATGCCCCTTTCACAAGATGTTATATAAGTCTCTGATGTCCCCAGAATGTGTCTGTGAAGATTCAGATCAAAATACCCCACAGATCATTTATTATAGCTTGTCAAATCTGCCCCTATTTGGGTGTGAGCAAAAACACACAGTTTTTGTGTTTTTTCCCTTTAAATGCAAATGAGCTGCTGCTCGCGGCCCCCTTTCCAAAAGAGGGCGGAGCTTTAACAGCTTGCGTTGCTCAACAACAACAAAGCAGGAGAATCTCACGCAGCCAAAATGAGGATTGTCAGTAACAGTGTTCAGCCTTACATTGTTCAAACCGGAGTCGACACTGATGGAGGAGAGACTTTTTCAAGCTCTCTACCAGCCGTTTGTTGTAGTCCTTAAAAAGCGAAGAAAATATCTCCCTTTGCATTGAACTTTGAGCGTCGTAACTTTGCAGATGTTGTTTATGCTCAAACAGCAACATCACACACTAACTAAAGTTAAAAAAGCGAAATCATAATCAAGGAAATAGTTAAGGCGAAGACAAGACACTAATCAATGGTCACTGATCTGGATATGTACATGTTCAAATATAAGTGCAGTGCTTGATAAAATATCTCTGTTTAAGTTCTCACCTGTGATCTGAAGATCAGGTTTGACTGAAGTTCGATTGGAACTATGAACGTTCATCCAACTCTCCAGCTCTGAGAATGTTCTTTGTTGATGAAAAACTGTGAAAACAAACTCTTTTTGTAAGCAGCATAATTTAAAGGCTGTATACATGCATACCACTACCATTTATGTATAAATTAAATAATATATTTTTTTCATTACAGTTTCTAACTCGCTTTCTAAAATGCAATTATTTTATTACATATAAAGTATGTTGTTTAATCTACTCACGGATGACAGAGGTCATGATCATGAAAATAATCATGCAGACTGTTCCTAGAAGCACAAAGATGCCAGTTTTTCTGCTACATGGATGACCTGAAGAAAACAACACACCATGAGAAATAAAATTGTAATTTATTTTATTTCTGATACATTTTTGCATCAGCCTTTAAAGCGATACAGCCTTTCTGTTGCTCAAACAGTAGCTCACGGCACTGACAACACTAAGATCATGGGTTCAATTCCCAGGGAAAGGAAGAACTGATTTAAAAATGCTTGAATGCAATGTGGACAAAAGCGTCTGCCAAATGCATAAATGTAAATAAGACATGTATATGATCAGGAAAGTGTTTTACGAAACACTTCAAAATATTTATAAACATAATTAGCATGAACATGATTAACTGTTGAAGCTCAATGGTTAAAAATCTTGAGATGTTATCCAGTGTCTACCAACTACTCCTGAGGAAGAAACATTCTCTGCTTTGTTGATTCTAATTACATTTCAAATTTCAAATTTGCTTTTGAAATAATTGTAAAGATTTGTAAAGACATTGAAATAAATGTTATTGCAGGACTTATCGAAACATTTTCCATTTCACTCAAGCTGTAAAGCCAAATTAGTTTAATGCTGTAAGATCCAACTTTCATCAACTGAATGTGATATTGTAAATCTTCCAAACCTCTCCAAAATGATTTCGTTGGTTCACATTCCATCTCCATTTTTAGGTATTCTCCAGAATAATCCATTTTCTCCTACCATAAAATGGGAGCAAATTTAACAGTCACTTCTTATAGTTAAAATTCAAATCAACACTTCCTATATATTAATGTTGATGTTCCTGAAAATAAAATTCACTTCCACATTCTTCTGAGGAACTGATATTTAGGGCATTCCCTCTGGGAAGATTAGTATAATGAAGGTTATGTGATGTCTACTTTACATCATGCATTTTGTTGATTTGCCAACATGTAAAACTACTGTCTATTATTTAAAAATAACCAGTATATTACAATACATTTTTCCCCCAAAAAATGTGCCCCATTCCATGGATCTAGGTTGTCATTTTGTGGTTATGCACAGTTCTATGATGCTATTTGGTATTTTTACTTGTGTGACTCTGTAAACGTCAGTTCTTTCTGAAGGCTGTCGGGAATGTTCCTTTTTACAATTTAAAACAGTACTTCTAGTGAAAGACTAGAAATTATTCAGCTGAGTGAACAAAACACTGCAGTTGTGCTGAGCTTGGACTTTCAAACGTAAAAATATACTGAATTAGAGAAGCGAGAGTGATTCATATGTAAAACTTGATCTGTAATGGTTCTAAGGATAATTAAATAGAATTTGCTGGGCAAATAAGGCAGATTGTACAAATGAACAGAACCATTAAAGGGGACCTACTATGCAAAATTCACTTTTGCATGGTGTTTGGACGTGTGTTGGCAACCACCCTATAATGATAAAAATCCAAACACTCCTTTTTTTTAATCCCCATAAATCATATGCAGTGTCTCAGAACAAGCATTTCCAGATCCCTGGCAGTGTGACGTCACATTAGCCACAGGCCCCGCCCACGAGTGTTGAAGGACACTGCCGTTTTAACATAGAACCGCCCTGAGCGCGTTCACAGCGAGTTGTACACAGTCCACCATTGCTGCACTGACGAGAATGTCTCCCATGCATTTTAGGTGTTCTGTAGCTGGATGGATTAATCCACAGAGCTCTCTCCATTTACTCCTGAAATCTGAGCCACTGAAGACGAGGTGGATTCATTTTGTTTTCGAAGAAAATGCTCCCACAACTTTCTCTAAAATTTGTTTATATCTGCGCGAATCATTTCACACCGGACTGCTTTGAGAACGAATGTCAATACAAAGGGACAATACAAAACAGATGTTGTGCTAAAAATGTGTTACTCGAGGATAGGTCAGTAAACTGTTTACAGCCTACAGTTTATCGGGTTTGTTTTACGGATATAAAGTTTACCAGTTTATTAAGCACCACCCGAAAAGGCATAAGGTCTTTATATATTTGTTTACTTTTAGTTGTAACGAGTGTTTCTTTCTGTGTTCTTCGCTATATATGTTGGTGATAATTCAAGAGAAAGAGAGAGTGTTTATGGATAGTATTTTAATGCACACTTGCAGTGTTTTATTAATCTCTTACAGTGATTTTCTAGAGTGAAAACGGACGCTTCATCTTTTGTGTTAAGTACAATAAACATCATAAAACTCATCTGTAAAGTTTTGGCCATCATTCGGATGGTACAACAGGCTTGTAGTAATATAGTGGATAAAAACAAGAAGACAATATAATTTATAACTGTAATTAAACTAAACTATACCCGTTCTATCTCCATGTAGCATATATTCGCAGTTTCTGACATTATAGTGCGTCCTGACCATAGACTGTAAAAGGTCCTGACTGAATCCTGTCACTGGAGAATCAGCTTGTGAAGCTCCGCCCTCTCAGGCCGAGCACAGCAGCTCATTTGCATATAAAGGGACCACACTAAAATGGCGCGTTTTTGCTCAACCACTAAAAGTGGCAATTTTAACATGCTATGAAAATGATCTGTGGGGTATTTTCAGCTAAAACTTCACATACACACTCTGGGGACATCAGAGACTTATTTTTACATCTTGTAAAATAGGGCATAATAGGTCCCCTTTAAGATGCTATAGGAGAATGAGGTTTGAGTCTGCCCTGAATAATATTGTATCTTGCTTGAATACATGTGCATGAAAGTACTAATCATCAGTCCTCTTTTTAAACATACTGATAAGATATATTTTTATATGAAGTTCAAGGAATGTTGTAAGGTAAATACAAGTTTAACTCCACATTTGTGGGATGGTCAATTACAGATAAGCAATTTACCTCATTCCTAGAATTAGAAGAACTGGAAGTGCACAGGGCGACGACAAACATTCAAATACACTGTCAAAAGTACAAGCCAAAGACTTATTATATGTGTTATCAGGAGACTGGTATGACTGTTATAGCCAGTCGTTCAACTTCATGACCATGAAACACTGGAAAAACTTTCATAATACATGCAATACAAATGTGTGAACCAGAAAGGAACTGTTTACCTGGAGAAAACTCCACTCACAAGAAATCATCTACAAAAGTGTCTCACCTTAAAAATTACAATTTAAATAACATTTCTGATCAAAATATAGACTTGCTTTTTAAGTGGACAAAAATACAAGATTCATACAGATTTTTCTCCGCTTTAAAGGTGCCATAGAATTGAAAATTGAATTTACCTCGGCATAGTTAAATAATTAGAGTTCAGTACATGGAAATGACATACAGTGAGTCTCAAACACCATTGTTTTCTCCTTCTTATATAAATATCATTTGTTTAAAAGACCTCTGAAGAACAGGCGAATCTCAACATAACACCGACTGTTACGTAACAGTCGGGATCATTAATATGCACACCCCCAAATTTTGCATATGCCGAATCAACAGACTTTATGCAGGTAAGCAAGCAAGGACAATAGCGAAAAATGGCAATAATAACTGACATGATCCATGATAACATGATATTTTTAGTGATATTTGTAAATGGTCTTTCTAAATGTTTCGTTAGCATGTTGCTAATGTGCTGTTAAATGTGGTTAAAGTTACCATCGTTTCTTACTGTATTCACGGAGATCAGAGTCATGTTGTTATTTTCATTATTAAACACTTGCAGTCTGTGTAATTCATAAACACAACTTCATTCTTTATAAATCTCTCTAACAGTGTGTAATGTTAGCTTTAGCCACGGAGCATAGCCTCAAACTCTTTCAGAATCAAATGTAAACATCCAAATAAATACCATACTTACATAATCGGGTATGCTGCATGACGAACACTTTGTGAAGATCCATTGTGAGGGTTATATTAGCTGTGTGAACTTTGTTTATGCAATGTATTATAGAGTCGCGAGCTTGGGGGCAGGGAGCGCGAGGATTTAAAGGGGAAGTGTGTTGAATCGGTGCATATTTAATGATGCCCCAAAATAGGCAGTTAAAAAAATTTATTAAAAAAAGGTATTTTGAGCTGAAACTTCACAGACACATCTTGTGAAAAAGCGTTCTAGGGCACCTTTAATACCAGTTACAGTGCGAAATAAACATGAATGAACTAAAGGTATGTAATCATTGTTTCAGCCACAGAAAGACGTTAATAAAATATCTTGTAATAAACGTAACATCACATTTACCTCAGAACAAACATATTCATCATGACCATAAACTCGTTAGTCAGCTAGAAAAATTTACTTTAGAGAGGAGCATTTAGCCTAATATATGCACCATATTAATTATAATTTTTAATGTTCTTTAATAGCCTATATAATGCATGTTTGAAAAAATCCATCAAGTTGACAGCCACCATTTAAATGTTTTGTATTACAAAAAACGAATTGGAGTAGAAATAATTTTAAAGTTAGTAGGCCTATTATAACTTTATTAATATAAAAATAAAGTGTAATTTAAGTTTGTATACAAATAAGTTAACTTTAACCTACAATATTAATGTAGTACCAACTGATCCATGTATATTTTACAGCATTAGTTGAGAGATTTTTTTCTTGTGAAAAACTTCTTGAGAAAAACTGATACTTAATTGAATTGCAAACTTGTGAATCAAAATGCCCAACTATGATGACAGACTGGCAGGAAATGATGCAAAACAAAGTCCAAACAGGGTGATATTGTGACATACTGATAAGCCTCATCTTTCCATTATTGTAAATAACAGTTGCAACCTGCACTCTTAAATGTGCATTGAAAATTGCCAGCTGATAAACCCATGCGATCACGGGGCCCCCTCCTGGAGATTTGCTTAGTGCCCCCAATAACCTAAACACGCCCCTGCCAATAGAGTTTAGAATGTCTGTAAATGTCAACCCCAATGTGTCTTTTTCATTATCTACATGGATATTAAAATACCGTCACTACAGCGCCTACTAGGGTCACATAATTCAGAGGGTCACAATTCAGCACTACACCGGCTTACCACAGTTGTTTGATGGACTTGTAGAAAAAGGAGCGCGCAAGAGAAGTTAACATTCTAGCGAAATGCTAACATGTTGTGCTAGCGATAACGTGTTGTGCTAGCGATAACGATTTAGATAAAAAATCTAGCGACGTCAGATTAATGTGATAGGCAATATTAGACAATATCAGATATATTGTGATGAGTCAGTTATATTTAGTAATGTAAACAACAAGGAATGATAATAAGTAGAGATTCAAAAAGCTATACAGAGCTACAAAAAGCAAACCACTCAGCACTCAGTAAAAATAGGATAAAACAGGATAAAACAGTTTATTAATTTATTGGAACAGAAGCAAAGTAATACAATATTTTAATAAACAATCATTCAGTCTGTTACTGATTACTTATTATTAATGATCAGCCATTTATTGCTTAATAAAGGTCAAGCATGAAGAAACAACAGAAACATTTTGAAGTAAAATGGAAGCATAACTAACATCTGATGCTCTTCTAATGTAACACAAATCACATTTTATAGAAAAAGTAAAAATCCTGATTTATCTTAAAGGTGGTACAGAGGATCTTTTCGTCGATTGATTTTTTTTAAATGAGCGCATGCGTAAGAACCTCCATTTCGAGGGAACGCCTCCCAAAACTCGTGCACGAGTATTGTAACACGAGTGTTTACCTCCGGCATTCGCTGTGTTATTAAGCCGGGCACACATTTAACGACTAGCTAAAACATTAGACTGTGCTCAACATACAGCGATTGTTTCCTGCTCCTGAAGCAGATTTATATACTTTCACATGGAATTTGAACACCGACTGTAATCGCAGACTGAACGCAACTGGCTCTGACTGGACGCGTTTGAGCGCGATCAGTCATAAGTATCAATTTACATTCATAATCGGTCTTACAATCGACTTAAAGCCGCGCACACACTTAGTGGATTCATTATGTCGGACTCACCGCAGGTAACTCATAATCTGCAGTTGTTACTCCTGTCTCCTGACAAAAACATTGCATGCGGCGCCTGTGGAGTGTGGAAAGTTACTGGAGCGCGCAGCCGCACGTCTCTCACAAGGAACGTCATGGCAGTGATTGACAAGCCAGAGGGCCAATCGTTTACGCGATGATCGAATGCCGATGATCGCGTAAACGATTGGCTGATGTTTTTAAGGCCCTACCTCGTGCACAGATGATGTATATTAATAATATTCCTTTCAGTGCACCTAATAAATAGTCTTTTATCAGTTAGTAAAGACAGTTTCAAGTAATATTGCAAAAATGTATAAAACAAAACATCCGATTTAGCACCTTTAAGTGATGATTAAGACAGAAAAAGAAATTAAACACTATTTATTGTGAAATCAGTTGGGGTGTGACGAGACAGTTCGCTCACGAGATGAGTTCATGTGAACGAGTCAAAATTTTTAAGAAATCCTCGATGAAGTACATGACTAGAAAAATAGTTTGTAGCTGCATTTGAAATGATTCAACTAATCATCTTGTAATGAATGTCAGCATGATACAGAGCTAAGAGATGGTTAAAACTACACAGTCCAGCCTAAGATAGCTTTCATATTGGGAGATATTTGCATGCATCAGGAGCCGCTTTCAAAATGCGGTGTATTGAAATCGTGTTTAAATGCGCACTCACATTTTACTTTCGCTATCGCGCAGACTCTGTGATTAGGGGGCGACGGTACTGAGCGCTCATTCTACAAGATAAGACATTTCTCAGATACTTTGGCTCTGTTGCGCAATGAATCCTCCACCATGGTCTTGTCAGTCATCTCATCACTTACTCTCGTCACGTGATCAAGAACTCTGATTCCTGCTGCACTACGTATGACTCTGCAGCTTGTGTTGGATGAGATGGATTGGATTGAAACGACCGTTATCTGACTAAATTAATTGGTTTTTATATCTAAAAATAGCAAAATGATAGTGGAGGTGTAATATAAACGTAGCAGTGACATATTCTATCGTAATTTCACACTCCGTCACGACAATATCGAGAGACAGCTTTTCACCTCTACGAGAAATCTTGTCACAATCTTGTCACACCTTTACAAATCAGTGTTATATATATTGTTAAATGTTTTTATGTTAGTGACTGGATCCTTTTCATTTGTCATTTAAATGGCACTGCACCACAGCTTTTTTGGGTTTCAGAATTGCACTCTGCAAATGAATCTGAATTTTATGTAACAGTGGCCATCATTTAGTTTTCCGGTACGTGTAATCATTCCACAGTCCTCTGATTCCTCTCCCACTTTCCAGTCATCTGGCTGCCCGGGATTCCATCGTCTGTGAATAATGCCAATCAACAAATGTCACACCATTCCATCTGAGTATAAAACAACTTTCTGGCAACTCATCTGATCTAAAGTTCATTTTATACTATGCATTTAATCCCAACACCACTACCAACAAAAATATTTAAACAGATTAAATTGTTTAATGTAAGATGCATTTACTTGACAAGCAAAAGCTTGAAGTACATTATCTTGAAGTAGCTGCTTCTTTTCCTACTCATGATTACAAAAGGGCAATAATTGGAAAATTGAAAACTATGTAACCATTATCCACCTTATTTTTAACATAAGAGTGGTGTGCTCATTTCTGACTTGAATGTGCGAGGCTTCCGGTATCGGGTTTTACCTGTACAAACACAGCCTGTTATGCTGTTTAATATTGAAAACTGGTATTTATCATCACATCATTTTAATTATCATAATCATAAAGACATTGGTTCAGAAGTTCACACTTACAAAGAAGTCAGATAAATTAATTGGTAAACGTATTTGGCGTGCTGTCCGGGGAGAGGGCTCCGAGCTCGGTAACTGGCCCGAACACAGAACACCTCAGTCGCTTAGGAGACATTCTTGTCTACACCTGCGCGGGGGCGAAACAATTGCGAACTGGTTACAGCTCACTCAGGGTGGGTCTATGCTAAAACGGCACTGTCCGTCAACAGTCGTGGGAAGTAATGACATTACTTTGCCAAGAATCTGTGAACGGCTTGATCTGACAAAGTACTTATGATTTGTGGGGGTTTAAAAAAAACACTGGGTGGATTTTTATCATTATAGGGTGGCTTTGTAGACACACTGCCAAGACACATTAAGTTCAAACACCTTGTAAAAGTGAATTTTGCATTCGATGTCCCCTTTAATTTCTTAAAAAAAAATTCAAATCTAGTATGTACAGTGGCATGAAAAAGTATCAGAACCCCTTGCAGAATCTGTGAAAATGAGAATTATTTTAATAAAATAAGAGGGATAATAAAAAAATGCATGTTATTTTTTGTTTAGTACTGTCCTGAGTAAGATATTTTACATAAAAGATGTTTGCATTTAGTTCACAAGACAAAACAATAGCTGAATTAATGAAAACAACCCCATTCATAAGTATGTGAACCCTTGATTCTCAACACTGTGTGTGGTTACCTGATGATCCACGACTGTTTGTGTGTTTTGTGATGTTGTTCATGAGTCTCTTGTTTGTTCTGAGCAGTTAAACTGAACTCTGTTCTTCAGAAAAATCCTCCAGGTCCTGCAGATTCATCAGTTTTCAAGCATTTTTGCATATTTGAACCCTTTCCAGCAGTGACTGAATGATTCTGAGATTCATCTTTTCACACTGAGGACAACTGAGGGACTGAAACACAACTATTAAAAAAGGTTCAAACATTCACTGATGCTCCAGAAGGAAACACGATGCATTAAGAGCCGGGTGTAAAAACTTTTGAACAGGATGAAGATGTCACAATTTTTCTTATTTTGTTTAAATATCATTGTTTTTCATTTAGTACTGCCCTTCGGAACCAACAGAAGATAATTGCATGTTTCCCGGCAGAAAAATTAAGTACAATTTACCTTGATATTTGAATTCAAAAGTTTTCACCCCCCCGACTCTTAATGCATCGTGTTTCCTTCTGGAGCATCAGTGAATGTTTGAACCTTTTTTAATAGTTGTGTTTCAGTCCCTCAGTTGTCCTCAGTGTGAAAAGATGGATCTCAAAATCATTCAGTCACTGCTGGAAAGGGTTCAAATATGCAAAAGATGCTGGAAAACTGAAGAATCTGCAGGAGCTGGAGGATTTTTCTGAAGAACAGAGTTCAGTTTAACTGCTCAGAACAAACAAGAGACTCATGAACAACATCACAAAACATAAAAACAGTCGTGGATCATCAGGTAACCACACACAGTATTGAGAATCAAGAGTTCACATACTTATGAATGGGGTTATTTTAATAAATTCAGCTATTGTTTTGTCTTGTGAACTAAATGCAAACATATTTTATGTAAAATATCTTACTCAGGACAGTACTAAACAAAAAAATAACATGCATTTTTATTATCCCTCTTATTTTATTAAAATAATTCTCATTTTCACAGATTCTGCAAGGGGTTCACATACTTTTTCATGCCACTGTATATCATTCAAATGTAAATTTAAATGTATGCTATTTTACTGCATGTTTGCTGAGAAATGTTCTTGTGAATCAAGCTCTCTTTATCTGGGGACAAAGTGAATAATGCATGAATCAGCTCACTCTTTGTTCATGGTGTAAGGAGTGTCATCTGCCCATCTCCACTGGCCTGTGGTCTGATCCGTTAGACCGACCCAGTAGCTTGTGGGTATGGTATGATGGTTCAAAAATGCCTAGGGGAAAGATTAAAACTGAGTTTAAAAAAAAAATGAAATGAAAATGCTATGTTATGCGAATGTCATGAACATTACACACCCACTCCCTGTCGTCGTCTTGTATTTTGAGGAGTAACGCGCCCTGTGTTTTGCAGTAATCTCGTGCCTCAATCCAGTTGAGTGAATTACTAGAGAACAAGAAACAGCTGCTTTTGTACGATATCCAGCCAGATTTACAGGTTACAGGAACGTCTGTGTCAGAGAGAGAGAAAAGATGCAAAATTAAGAGGAATAAATATACAGCACATTTAACCACATAAAGTAGCGCTACACTCTTAAATATAAATGTTCTTTTTGGCATCGATGGTTCTACTAAGAATCTTTTACATTTTATAAAAATGTACATCCATGGAATCTTCATAGTGTAAAATGGTTCTTTAGATTTTTACAATGTTCTTAACACTAAGAAAAAATGGTTCCTTTAAGAATATTCACTGAAAGGTTCTTTGAGGAACCACAAATAGTTCTTCTATGGCACTGGTGCAAAAATCCCCTTTTGAAAGCTTTATTAGAGAGTAGATGCAGTACCTGCTGTTTTGTCGCTTAGGTCTTAAAGTGACAGCAGCCTAAACCTGCTAGACTCCGCTATTAATGTTAATCAAAGAAAAAAAGAAAAAGAAAATCCCTCACTGCTCTTAACTGAATAACTTTTGTAGCTTTAATAAAAATGTATCTATATTTTAATCTAAATTATGCAGTGAAGACTGAAGTGTCTGATAACTTCTTTGATTCCGGATATTTCCTACCTGTCAGATCAAATCTTTCAAATGTACTGTCTTTATGTTGTTTCTACATTATTTGGAGATTAAATGAAAAATAAAAACATTGAAAGCTTTAATGTTAGGTGCGATTAATCGCGATTAATTACAAAAAAAAAGTGTACGATTAATTAGTTCCTATTTTTAATCAGTTGACAGCACTAGATTGAACTTAATGAAGAGGCAAGATTGGTCATCAATGTCTCAATATTCTTTTCTTGAATATATGTATAGTGAAAGAGAGAGACAAAAATCTGTCACACATTTTCTAAAGTTAAGGAGGAATAATAGTTAAGGCAAAGACAAGACACTAATCAATGGTCACTGATCTGAATATGTACATGTTCAAATATGAGTATAAGTACAGTGCCTGATAAAATTTTTTTAAAAATCTGTTTAAGTTCTCACCTGTGATCTGAAGATCAGGTTTGACTGAAGTTCGATTGGAACTATGAACGTTCATCCAACTCTCCAGCTCTGAGAATGCTCTTTGTTGATGAAAAACTGTATTCGAAATCAAACAAACTTTTTGTTTGTAATCAGAGTCCTTTAAAGGCTGTATACATACCATAATGTACATAATTACAGTTTCTAACTCGCTTTCTAAAATGCAATTATTTTATTACATATAAAGTATGTTGTTTAATCTACTCACGGATGACAGAGGTCATGATCATGAAAATAATCATGCAGACTGTTCCTAGAAGCACAAAGATGTCAGTTTTTCTGCTACATGGACGACCTGAAGAAAACAACACACCATGAGAAATACAATTTTAATTTATTTTATTTCTGATGCATTTTTTGCATCAGCCTTTAAAGCGATACAGCCTTCCTGTTGCTCAAACAGTAGCTCACGGCACTAGCAACACTAAGATCAATTCCCAGGGAAAGCAAGAACTGATAAAAATGTGTATCTTGAATGCAATGTGGATAAAAGCCTCTGCCAAATGCATAAATGTGATGTGTATCAGGAAAGTCTTTTACGAAATAGGATAAACTCCAAACAATTAATCATTACCTTAATAAATAACACATTATCCTCTGCTTTCACAGACAAGGCTTAAGTCTGGTTCCACAAGGATTATTTCTCATCTATTTTAAGAAGGTTTTACTCCTTGCCACTGTTGACCTTTGTATGGAGGCCCTAAAGGGAAATGGTGGTGGAAAAAATTATGAGATAGGAGGAAAAGTAATAAGTCAATACTTTTGCATTCTCTCAAATGTGTGCATTCCCCTGAGAAACTTTGCGTTCGCTCGCAAACCATTTGAGTTCTTTGCACAAAGTTTCTCGGCGGAACACACAAGTTTTTGCTAAGGAACTTAAAGGATTTGTGAGCAAACACAAAGTTTTCTGGGAACGTGAAAGCATTGAAATATTTTTCCCCTCCCATCCCATAATTTTTCCAGGGACGAACTGGGAGTAAAAAACGGCCCTGGATTTTCCCCCAAATAGGCCCCACCACAACTGCAAACATCCGCTACTATCTCACAATATTACAGCAGTCAATGTTACATTTTTTCAATTAAAAACTTTTATATTTTTACATTTTCAAATAAATGCTGCTGAACTTTCTATTTATCAAAGAATCCAGAAAAAAAATGTATCACTGTTTCCACAAACATATTAGGCAGTACAACTGTTTTCAACATTGATAATAATCAGAAATGTGTCTTGAGCAGCAAATCATCATATCAGAATCATTTCTGAAGGATCACTTTTTTTTTTTTTTCTTTTACCTTCTCCCAACCACCTTTATCTTTATGTTTTTTTGCTTGCCATCCCATCACGAGCCCACTCTTATGGAAGCCAGTTTCCGCCACTAAATAAAAAATAAAAACAGTAATTGCAACTTTTTATCTCAGAATTGTGACTTTTTATATCGCAATTGTGAGTTTGTCACAATTCTGACTTTTTTTTCTTACAATTCTGAGATATAAACTCGCAAGAAAAAACGTTTCACACAATTGTGAGAAAAAAAGTCAGAATTGCAAGAAAAAAGTCAGAATTCTGACTTTGTCACGCAATTGTACGTTTATATCTCGCAATTCTGACTTTATAACTCGCATTTGTGAGAAAAAAAGTCAAAATTCTGAGATAAAAAGTCGCAATTACTGTTTTTATTTTTTTTAATTTAGTGGCGGAAACGGGCTTCCATACACTCTCCTTCACATCAGTATTGGTTTATTATAAGCAAAAAAAAAAAAAAAATTGCATTAGCTTTCGTCGGCCGTCAACATCACTTAATCTGACACTTTTTCTTTTTGCTTGCCATCCCATCACGAGCCCACTCTTATGGAAGCCCGTTTTCGCCACTAAATAAAAAAAATAAGAACAGTAATTGCGACTTTTTATCTCAGAATTGTGACTTTTTATCTTTTTTTATATGTCACAATTGATATAAATAGATATAAACTCGCAATTACGTGATATAAAGTCACAGTTCTGAGATATAAACTCGCGAGAAAAAAACGTTTCACACAATTGTGAGTTTATATCTCACAACTGTGAGAAAAAAAAGTCAGAATTGTGACAAACTCGCAATTGCGATATAAAAAGTCACAATTTTGCAAGAAAAAAGTCAGAATTGTGACTTAATATCACGCAATTGCAAGTTTATATTTCAGAATTCTGACTTTTTCTCACAACTGCGAGTTTTAAAGTCAGAATTGCGAGAAGAAAGTCAGAATTCTCACTTTATATTACGCAATTGTACGTTTATATCTCGCAATTCTGACTTTATAATTCGCAATTGTGAGAAAAAAAGTCTGAATTCTGAGATTCGTAATTACTGTTTTTATTTTTTTTAATTTTTAGCCCGGAAACGGGCTTCCATACACTCTCCTTCACGTCAGTATCGGTTTACTATAAGCAACAACAACAACAACAAAAAAGACAACACCAACATCACTTAATCTGACACTTTTTCTTTGATGATGAACCAGCCAGGCCGATGGCCAGTCCCTTTAAGGGCTCAAAATGTTAGCATCAAAAATAATTTGGTATCACAGTAGTCATTAACAAACATTAGCCTCAATGTTCAGATCAATAGTTCATGTACATTCAAATATGAATAATGAATCATAATTCTGATTCACCAGGCATTGAAGGTAGTTGTACGACTAACTAAATCTCTTTCTCTCCTTTAAAACACAAACACAACTTTCAGTTAAATGCAATTTAGTATAATAGCAAACCTTTGCTAAATGTCGTCTCCTGTTCCATGTCCATTTTCATGATTTCTTCAGAACAGTTCTGATATATCATCATGACTTTTGCAGTTAGTTGCTTCCTAGAGAGAATCCAAAAAACCTCCCTTATTTATAGTCCCATTCACAACAGCCCCTGCAATGACAGTATAAGTATATTTGTGTTTAATAACAGCACTTTCAGTTCCTCATTCCAAAGAATAGGTGGATTCACTGTCACAAGTGTACTATAAGTTATTTTGGATAAACGCATCTGCTAAACGAGTAATTAAAACTGCTTGCTCAGTGTTTTCAACATCTTCTGTTTTCACTGTGGTTTGTTTGCCTCTTGTTTGAACCTTCACCTTTTACCAGTTACACAGAATTAGCATGGTCAAAATGAACATTTGGGTGCAGAAAAACCTCTGGTTTATTTATTTTAAAGTGAGTGCTTTTTAATCTATGGAAGCTAATTTCCATCACATTAGAAAAAAAAACACTCTTTGTTAAATCTTAAATATGACATAAAAAGTTTTTAATTTTAACTGTCATTTAACTGTGTATGACAGTCATTTATGAGATTAAAAACTCAAAATTATTACATGCTAAATCATACATATAACATACTAAGTCATAATTATGAGATTTAAAAGTCAAAATTATGAACATCTAATGTCTTATGTCATCATTTTGACTTTTTATAGGCCTATCATAATTATGACTTGCAATATCATAATTTCGACTTATTAGTATGTCATAAATATGACTTACCAAAGCTTTTTTTTTTTTGTGCCTGAAATGGGCTTCCATATTTAT
This sequence comes from Anabarilius grahami, assembly GCA_003731715.1. Lineage (NCBI taxonomy): Eukaryota > Metazoa > Chordata > Actinopteri > Cypriniformes > Xenocyprididae > Anabarilius > Anabarilius grahami. The sequence goes on along the minus strand of RJVU01007700.1, from coordinate 2,234,871 downwards.
CCATACAGGAATGAGCTCAAGGTTGATGCTACTGAAGCGCCCATCATAGTCAAGTCGTCAATCATCAAGTGTGATTTCTCCTCATGTTTTCCGTTTCATGGGTACGTAATGTGCAAAAAAATACACAAAAGACGTCACAACAGATCGATAGTAGGTTCATGCTGATTGCTAACATTTTAATTATTTATATCAGGTTCTGTATTTCCAAAACAGCACGGCTTCATGTGCCTTATATTAAAGCAAACATGCTTGAGCTTCCGTTTACCACAACTGATGCGTTGATGAATGTGTATACGTGAATAAAAGCCTAAATTCAATCTGTTCATCAGATAAAGTGATCGAGTCTCTTCAGAAAATTTGTACTAAACGGCTCAATTCATATGGATCAGTTTTACGATCTCTTTATGAACTTTTCGAAGCGTCAAAGTGGTAGTTGCGTAGCTGTCAATGAAAGAACCGAAATCTCTCAGCTTTCATTAAAATATCTTCATTTGTGTTCCGAAGATGAACAAAAGTCTTATGGGTTTGGAACGACATTAGTTATTAATGTAGTAATTAATGACAGGATTTTCAGTTTTGGGTGAACTAACCCTTTCAATGCACTACATTTTACAATATTAATAAGGACAGAGTGTTTTATTAAATGTTTATTTTATTAAGCCAGTTCATCGCTACAAGATATACACCATCTTTCAAATATGCCTACTATGCTACATAGTATGCCAAAAAAAAAAGTGTTACATGAGTAGCATGTCTGAATATACTGAAAATCCCTGTGATTTACTGCTTCCACTGTTTCTCATGAGGCCATGTGAGAGGAGTTATACATTATGATACCTGAGAATAGTCCAATAAAAAAATACTGTTGTTAAGATAATATATCTTAATGTTTGAGGAGCTTGATAAAAGTTCACTGCACATGTGAGCTGTTTAGTGCTTGCTCTGCTTTTTATTTCCATGTTGCAAAATAGGTTTTGATAGAAATTACAAAATTTTACACCTTTCACCCTTTGTTTGAAAAAAGATATCCACCAGGCTTGATGCAATAGACACACAAACACTTTTTGCTCAGTAAATCTGACTGAATTCAGATGATTTTAGCAGTTTAGCAAAAGATTGAGTTTTAGATTCATTACAATTCGGTTATTGTACTCCTCATGATTAGTTTGTAATACACTACTGGTAAAAAATTATGATTTTTTTCCCCAATGTTTTTAAAAGAAGTCTCTTTTGCTCCTTAAGGCTGCGTTGATTTTATCCAACAATACATACAAATATTAATATTGTAAAATAGTACAATTAAAAAAAAACTATTTTCTATGTAAACATTTAAAATGTACTGTATTCCTGCGATGCAAAGATGAATTTTCTGCATCATTACTCCAGTCTAAAGGATTCTTTGATGCATAGAAAGTTCAATAATAATAATTTAAAAAAACCAGCATTCCTGAAGCTCAAACAATAACAATGCCGAGGTCATGGGTTTGATTCCCAGGGTATGCATTAAGTTAGGGCTAATTGATTTTTCATTTTCGAACGATTATGAAAACAAAATAATTGACATAAAACAATTACTGTGCCGCTGCTGCACTCAGTCCAGCGCATGACCCTTTCCTTCAAAGCAGTGTGCTTCCGTTCCTCCCTAAGCCAAAATTAACATCCAGTTCAGCCGAATAAGTGAGTGTTGCAAAATGCAGTCCATTGTTGCGAGACGTACTTGATATTAAACAGAGTTAAATTACACATATCATGAAATAAGACTTTGTTCATATCACCCACCAATAATCCTGTTAAATAATTGATTTCAATATTGACCAAAATTATGATTTTTAACAAACCTTACATTAAGGGATACCTTGAATGCATATTGCTTTGAAAAAGTAAAGAAAAAAAGGTAACATAACTGTAAATATTCTATTTCAGTTACACAGAGGCCACAGATATAGGATGTGTGAAGCAAACTTCTTCACCCGAGTGTCGAGGTCAGGTAAGTGCAGAAGAGACTCATCATCATAAGCAAAGAAATGACGGTTTGCGTGTGGTTGACCCACCAATACAAAAATTATACTAATATTAAACTTATTTCAAAAAGCTAGCACAAACTGGATGTGTTAAGTGATTATAATTTTAGACCTCTATGTCAGTAAGGTTCAATTAGTGTCATAGTAATAAATGAATTTTTACATGATAAAACTAGTTTTTAATGCATCAGATGTCTGTACTGCCCTGTCTTCATCTCACTGCTTCTGTCCAACAAGAAAAATCATACAATAATGTAACGATTGTAGCGGTCCGTACAATTATTAATCAATTTATGGGTGGAATATGAATATAATAATTCATAACGTTTTATGAATAATTATTATGCACATACCGACCCAAGGGGGAATTAAACATATATTGTTAATTAATTACAACGAATTATAATCAATTATGTATATGATTAGTTCTGGTTTAATAATTATTTAGAGAAACTGTTCGTTTGTCCAGCAAACTAATAGTCCCTCATAAAATATTGAAATAGATTTATTCTTTTGGCCACAACAATAAATTCCTATTATAGCATCAGAGCATAAAGTGATCGAAACGTTAAAGTGACTTGGCTTTCGGTTGAATGAACAAGCAGANGTGTCAGACCGATCGGAGCCGAGATGAGCTTTTACAACCCAGTCCAGCATGCTAAAAGCGTTCTGAACATTCCAAAGTTTATTGATTATCTTGATACGTGTGCATATGCTACAATAATCATTTTAAAATAAATGACACATTTTGAAGTTTTCAAATCATTTATTTAATCACAATATTCAGGACCTCATTAAGATCCTTTCTATGGCATGACAGAGAGACAAGTTATTTTTTTACAGTTTATCAGTGTGAATCTGTTGATTTGTTGACTGTTGAACATTAAAGCGAGAAGAGTTCATTGGTAGAATGAGATATTAATTTGGTCATATTAGTAACTACACCACAACATTGATAAACACATCATTAATGTGATTTATAATTTACAAAATTAAAGAAAGATTTCAAGACATTCCCCAAACAAACAAAAACAATACACTCAAAGCAAAGCCTATTTGCACAGTGCTTTTAGAATTTTATTTATTCAATTTTGACCACACTTCACTGCAGCTACTTTCAGTCCTGATTTCCCTTTTCACATATGTACTTCAGTTTGGAAGAGCAGTGGATGTCATTAAGCATCCCATCATATGAAATTTCCGCACAATCCTCTCCTTCCTCTCCCTTCCCTCCCAAGCCATGGTCGGTCCATTCATCTGGCTGCCCAGGTCTCCAATGTCTGCAAAGATAAAATCTAAAATCTGTTACTAGGGTTGTCAAAAGTACCGGTACTTTGGTATTGAAATTAAAAAAATGTGACAATACCAGCATTTCTACCAATCACAGACACATCTGTTGAGTGTGTGAACGCAGTGGCCAATCAGAGGTCTATAAATTCATCAGAATCCGCTCAACACTGCTCAAAACACCAGAGTTTTTATTCACTGCACGCTTTAGAGCTCATTTCAGTTTTACCAACAAAGTGTAAACGATGTAAATAAGAGATTCATTGTGCAGTGAAGACAGATTTTTTCGTTTTCGGAGGGGTGTAGATCTCAGTGGGCAGTTGCTGAACGTAGCCCTAGGTGATAGACAGCTTCAGTGATTATAAAGAGAGCGCTCTTTGCTCTGTTTATAATCCAATAACTCATATACAATTTGAATAAAATCTGCAAAAGTTTGTATTTACAACTGTATTTCAATGCGCGATTGAATCTGAAAATGCAATGATTGACAGTGATATAACCATAACAACAGACACGGCAAAACAATCAGATTTTTTTTTTTTTAAATAGATGTGCATTAAATTTGACAGCAGATGTAGATATTTAATTAAATTGCAGTCTTTTGCGATTAGATAAGGACACAAGCCATATCACGCTTTTGATTTTAGTTTGTTTGACAGATACTTTACCAAAGCAATGGCACAAAACACAATGTTAGAAACCTTTTATGTTATTATGAGAAGTTTAAAAACATTTTCGGTTCATTATGAAACTACGGTGGGTTGCCAGAGTCCAGGTAATGAATAGGAAGCATTTAGTATATGCATCCCTACCTGAACTGGATCATGTCAGTCCTGTTTATATTTGTGACCCATGCTGGCAAAATGAGGACAGGCTAATTTCGAGTTACAGGCAAAACAAGTGAAAAATTTCAATTTTGGTCAAAATTTAGGTTTTCACAAAAATAAGTTCATTAAGCCCTCATCTAGTGATCCCAATGTTCCAAATGGCAATTAAACATCTAAAAGTATCTTTATTTGTATGTTTTCTGAGAGGAGTACCTTTCCTTTGACCTTGAAAAATGCTGTTTATCTCAGCGACTGGCGCTTCCCCTCAGCACAAGTTTGGTAACGCTGTAAAGCGCAGCATTTCTAACTTTGTGAATATTCATAGCGAATTCACGATGGCATGAGTCTGAACCAATGAAATGTGATTATCAAACTCATGCTGATGTAAACAAAATGATCTTACTTGCGCTGACTGACAGATACGAAGCGCGCACACAAAGACGCCGTGATCCCGATATAGCCTACATATACACAGAATAACAGTATTTCAAAAAATCTGTCTTGGCGAGTATTCATGCAAACATTATGTCTTAAGTGAACATTTGGTTAACTGTCCATGCCATGCCACATTGATGCAGATATTCATGCAAAAGGAGGCCCAACCAAATATTGAGTGCATAGAAATGAACATACTTTTCAGATGCCTGACATTTCTGTTTAAAATATCTTTTTTTTATTGATCTTATGAAGTATTCTAATTTGTTGAGATAGTGAATTGGTGGGTTTTTGTTAAATGTGAGCCAAAATAATCACAATTAAAAGAACCAAAGACTTAAAGTACTTTAGTCTGTGTGCATTGAATTTATTTAATACACGAGTTCCACAATTTGATTTGAATTACTGAAATAAATTAACTTTTCCAGGACATTCTAATTTATTGAGATGCACCTGTGTGTATATATATATATAATTATATTATTAATATTATTATTACCAGGGATTTTAAGGTATGGTTGATAGATGATTTTGTTTTGGAACCTTCAGAAAACTTTACTTTGATTTATCTCAAAATTGACTTTGCTGACTCTATCGACTTCAGACAGCTGTAGCTTAGTCATTTTTTGTCAGATACCAACAAATCATACATCATTTATTGGGGTTTGTTATAGAGATTAACAATAACTCAATCATTTGCTCATTGCGACTCATTTTGCCAGAACGGGTCACATTTGGTCATGAATGCGAGTTCTCATTAATAAGACTCTCATTAATAAGACTTTCTCTTTTACAGGGAACCAAATATCCAGTTCTCTATATATTCAACTCACGCTTTACTGGTGTAAGGAGTGTCATCCGTCCATCTCCACTCCCCTGTGTTCTGGTCCGTTAGACCGACCCAGTACTCTTGTGATTTGGCGAAATTGGTAGTAAATTCCTAGGAAGGGAGATAAAAGTTCATCTCTGAAAGGCAGAATGGAAGGTATGAAAAGGGTTTTTGTGTGTGTCAGTTACTCACCCACTCCTTCTCAGAGCCGCCTTCTATTTTTAAGAGTAATGCGCCCTGTTTTTCACAGTAATCTTTTGCTTGGGTCCAGTTCATTGTATCATCAGAGAACAGGTAACAGCTGTTGCTGAATGGGATCCAATCAAGTTCAGAACAGCCTGGTGGAAGTGAGTCTATGTAAGAGAGAGAGAGAGAGAGAGAGAGAGAGAGAGAGAAAGAAAATGCATAATAGTATAATCACAAAAGACACTTTTTTTATTTCATCATTCAATATTTAATCAAAACATCAAAGTAAAAAAAAAAAAAAACTTCTTAATTAGACATGACTAATTAAACTATTATTGAAATTGATATAATGACATAATCCATATTTGGGCAGGAAGTGTTTTCTTGCCTGGTGCACCTTCATTATGAACTTCACATCTTATTTTTCTGCATAACAGCATTAAAACAGAAGCTGCATATATAGTGGGTACGGAAAGTATTCAGACCCCTTTAAATTTTTCACTCTTTGTTATATTTCAGCCATTTGCTAAAATCATTTAAGTTCATTTTTTTCCTCATTAATGTACACACAGCACCCCATATTGACAGAAAAACACAGAATTGTTGACATTTTTGCAGATTTATTAAAAAAGAAAAACTGAAATATCACATGGTCCTAAGTATTCAGACCCTTTGCTGTGACACTCATATATTTAACTCAGGTGCTGTCCATTTCTTCTGATCATCCTTGAGATGGTTCTACACCTTCATTTGAGTCCAGCTGTGTTTGATTATACTGATTGGACTTGATTAGGAAAGCCACACACCTGTCTATATAAGACCTTACAGCTCACAGTGCATGTCAGAGCAAATGAGAATCATGAGGTCAAAGGAACTGCCTGAAGAGCTCAGAGACAGAATTGTGGCAAGGCACAGATCTGGCCAAGGTTACAAAAAAATTTCTGCTGCACTTAAGGTTCCTAAGAGCACAGTGGCCTCCATAATCCTTAAATGGAAGACGTTTGGGACGACCAGAACCCTTCCTAGAGCTGGCCGTCCGGCCAAACTGAGCTATCGGGGGAGAAGAGCCTTGGTGAGAGAGGTAAAGAAGAACCCAAAGATCACTGTGGCTGAGCTCCAGAGATGCAGTCGGGAGATGGGAGAAAGTTGTAGAAAGTCAACCATCACTGCAGCCCTCCACCAGTCGGGGCTTTATGGCAGAGTGGCCCGACGGAAGCCTCTCCTCAGTGCAAGACACATGAAAGCCCGCATGGAGTTTGCTAAAAAACACCTGAAGGACTCCAAGATGGTGAGAAATAAGATTCTCTGGTCTGATGAGACCAAGATAGAACTTTTTGGCCTTAATTCTAAGCGGTATGTGTGGAGAAAACCAGGCACTGCTCATCACCTGTCCAATACAGTCCCAACAGTGAAGCATGGTGGTGGCAGCATCATGCTGTGGGGGTGTTTTTCAGCTGCAGGGACAGGACGACTGGTTGCAATCGAGGGAAAGATGAATGCGGCCAAGTACAGGGATATCCTGGACGAAAACCTTCTCCAGAGTGCTCAGGACCTCAGACTGGGCCGAAGGTTTACCTTCCAACAAGACAATGACCCTAAGCACACAGCTAAAATAACGAAGGAGTGGCTTCACAACAACTCCGTGACTGTTCTTGAATGGCCCAGCCAGAGCCCTGACTCAAACCCAATTGAGCATCTCTGGAGAGACCTAAAAATGGCTGTCCACCAACGTTTACCATCCAACCTGACAGAACTGGAGAGGATCTGCAAGGAGGAATGGCAGAGGATCCCCAAATCCAGGTGTGAAAAACTTGTTGCATCTTTCCCAAAAAGACTCATGGCTGTATTAGATCAAAAGGGTGCTTCTACTAAATACTGAGCAAAGGGTCTGAATACTTAGGACAATGTGATATTTCAGTTTTTCTTTTTTAATAAATCTGCAAAAATGTCAACAATTCTGTGTTTTTCTGTCAGTATGGGGTGCTGTGTGTACATTGAGGAAAAAAAATGAACTTAAATGATTTTAGCAAATGGCTGCAATATAACAAAGAGTGAAACATTTAAGGGGGTCTGAATACTTTCCGTACCCACTGTATTTGAGCACAATATTGCATCTTGAATTTAGAGTTTACTCACTGGTGAATGACAGTTTATAAGAAACCTTTCGAACAGATGATCGTATTTCCTCCAATGAACGCTTCACGTCTGTCAGTGAGCCTGACATGTCAACTTTAGTTGAAGACAAATGTCAGAAAAATACAATATATCAGCACAATTACTTCTAAAATAGGAAAAGCTTAATTCTGCAGAACAGAATATTTATTAATGTTTGCGTTGAAATTAGTATGTGTGTTTATTTTAATTAACATTTTAGGTCTTACTCGAGATGCGGTGTGTGCGTGAATAAGACCGTAGAGAAAGAAGAGATGACATCAAACTGTCCGCTATAGGAGGAAAAAAAAGAGAGAAAGTTTGATCATTTGGGTGAAGAAACATACAGCTTCCAACTCTTGACATGTTGTTTTAAAGAACATCCAGAGCTCACCCAGATTTTGTAGGTTTTCCTCTTGTTTGGTTGTGTGTGAATTCAGTGACGAGTGAAGATCAGTTATCAAGGTCTCAATTTTAGACAACTTCTTTTCATGCATTTCTTATGGATATAGAGAGAGAGGGACAATCAATGCTTTTTAGGCACTTATAATATAATATAAGTCAATTAAACTGCCTTGCAATCTCTTACAAAATAAAACATCAGGGTTAAAGCAAAGTCAAGACACTAACCGTTGATCACTGGGTTACTTGGTTCAGATGAATTCAAATATGAACTCAGGCTGGACACCAAATCCTGCAGGTCAGAAACCTTCTTTTCTAGGTCAGTACCTGTCAAAAACAATTATTAATTACAATTCTATTACCAAAACTGATCTGGAATAATGATGATGAAAAGCTCTCACCTGTGCTCTGAAAATCAGATTTGACAGAGGTTAGATCAGAAGTATGGCTGTTCATCCAACTCTCCAGCACTGAGAACTTTCTTGATTGATTCGAAACTTTGAACCGAAACAGAGAAGCAATCAATCTGTCATCTTAAATTCTTCTCCTTATATTCTAATGCAAATCTATAGAGTTTATTTGAGCTTGGTTCAGAGATAAAAATCCTTCATATCACAGTTACAGGGGTGCGTTTTCTCGCTGCTTAACCACCACGGTCCGATGCATAGAACTAGCTAGTCACGACTGTTTCCCAAAACCGTAGCAACTTTGTCGCACATCTGTCATTCAAACCTCGTTAGTTGAATAATAATGTCAGATTACTGCTGTAAATAATGAACATGGCATCGGAGGACTACTTCACTATTTTAGTTCTCCATTGTTTTGCTTTATTTTCAGATATTTCATTCAGTCGCTGGTTCCCTCTTCCATCACTCTGGGGTTCCCCCTGCGTACCAGAGCAAAAAAAAAAGAAGCCAATTCTCTTCAACTAAAAGATGTAGAATGTAATTTGTATATTTTTGGAATGAAAGATGTAGAATTTACTACGTTATGCTTATTTGCTCAAGAGTCCACATGCCATACTAACAAGAAACTAGTGCTTCTAACCACTGCTGGACAGTTCCAACCACAAACTTTTGCGATGCTGTTTGTGAATGTTCGAACTATGGTTTTGGGAAACACTGAATCATTGAACTATGCTGGCAATGAAGAACTTGCGTCCATAGTTGGCTAACAATGCTTTTATCGAATGAAATGTGACAAGCTAGTACAAATGCTGTAAATTTCTTGAAATAACATTTTCTGAATATGTTCTTCCTCTATTCCTTTATTCACCTTTTTTCCCATGGTTTCTCAACAGATATTCATAAAAGTTAATTCCAATTCCAATAGCCAATTATATCAGTAACTGTATAGAACAGCATAGCGGGGCATTGTTACACAGTGTTATAACGAACCCTATCTGCGCAACAATTTAAACATGGTTGGCATCCTCTGCTAGTTAGTGAAGCATTAAAGAACTATCTAAACCGCTAAATAACAGTTCGGAGATTACAATGTCGTCTGATTTGTGTAATTTTAAATGAACAAAACATATGGATGAAAAATTAAATTAAGAAATGTACTTTTGCTATTGTTATATAAATGTTCAGTGATATCTTCCGAAGATTTCTGAATTTTGCCGCAATTATTTCTCTATGTATTGTCGTAATGGCAACTAGTAAATACAATAAGTTTCATCATTCTAGCATGTGTGGAAGGATTTAAACAATGTGCGTTACAACTAACCCCACGCTTCCCTACGTTGAGCAGTTTCAGCACTGTGACATTCTACACTTCATCTGAAACTATTTTATAACAAAACCAAAGTGTTTTTTTTTAGGCCTATATTTTATAACTTTATATTAAAGGGATAGTTCACCCAAAAATGAAAATTCTGTCATCATTTACTCACCCTCAAGTTGTTCCAAATCTGTTTAAATTTCTTTGTTCTGCTCAACACAAAGGAAGATATTTGGAAGAACGTTTGTAATCAAGCAGATCTCGCCCCCCATTGACTAGTAGGAAAAATAAAAAACTATGCACTTTTGGGTGAACTATCCCTTTAATTGAGCAATTACTCTTTGAGCAAATAATACTTTTAAAACCAATTTGTCACACCACAGGACTGAACTTGAACTTGATTTGCAAGAAAAATGCAACCAGTTATAGCGCATAATATAAATTATAATAAAGATAAAGATTTCCCTTATATATTCTATAAAATTTGAACCTAAATCTTGATCGTGAAATTAAAATTTCACGTCTATCTTATTTGTCACACTAAAAAACACAAAGCCATTGCAGTCAATACCACTGCCAAATTAAAGCAGTCGTGTTGCAATACTCTAAAGACTGTGTCGTTTAATCCACTCACAGATGACAGAGTTCAGGATCATGAAAATAATCATGCAGACTGTTCCTAGAAGCACAAGGATGCCAGTTTGTCTGCTACATGGACGACCTGCAGAAAACAAAGATATGTCCTTGATTCATTTATATTCTTAATTCGTGATTAATAGCTCACTGGTTAAAAATCTGACATGTTAACCAACCTCCCTGTGAAAGAAATATTCTTGTCTTTCTCGATTCCAATTACATTTCAAATATAATAATAAAGGATGTTAAGACATTTAAATAAATTTAATTGCAAGACTTATTGAAATGTTTTCCAATTCACCCGAGCTGTAAAAGCCAAATTAATTTAAAATGCTTTGTGTTCTAAATAGAAAGTAATGTTGTAAATATTCCAAACCTCTCCGTAATGATTTCATGGATTCACATTCCATCTCCATTTTAATGTATTCTTCAGAACAATCCATTTCTATCTTCTGAGATTGAAAAAAGGGGGAGCAAAAATTAAGAAGTGACTCTTGCTTCTTATTGTTAAAACTTAAAACAACACCTCTCTTATATATTTATCATTTATGAAATCTTGTTCCTTAAAAACCATTAACTTCCACATCATTCTGAGGAACTGATATTCAGGGGATCCTGTCTGGGAAGATTCTAGGTATGCTGTTACTGAGAGACACAGGAAAAAAAGGTGCTAAAAAAAATTGCTAAACTTTTTTGCATGTACATTTTCATAATGACAGGTATAATAACTGTCTACTTTAAATTATGCATTTTGTTGATTTGCCAACATGTACAACTACTAGCTATTATTTAGCTAAAGATTACCAGTAAATTAAAAATGTGTCCCATTGTATAGATCTAGTGCATATGTGTCAAACTCAGTTCCTGGAGGCACAGTCCTGAAGTTTAGCTCCAGCCCTAATTAAACACACTTGATCAAGTCCTTCAGGATTATTTTAAAACTACAGACATGTGTTGGAAAACTCTTCAGGGCTGTGGCCCTTTGGAACCGAGTTTGACACTCCTGATCTAGTGTCATTTGTGCATTGACTTGCTACATGATCTTTCTACGTGTCTTTTTTCTGAAGGCGTAAAAAAATGTCCCTTTTACCTTTTAAAACAGCACTTCTAGGGAAAGTCAAATTATTTAGCTGAGTGAACAAAATACTGCATTTGTGCTGAGCTTGGACTTTCAAACGTAAAAATATACTGAACCAGGGAAGCGAAAATAATTTACATGTAAAACTGGATATGAAACTGTTTTAAGGATAACTGAATATGGAGTTACGGGGCAAATAAAGCAAAATGTATAATGAACAGAATCACCCTTCAATAAGATGCTGTTAGGAGTATAAAGTTTGAGTCTGCCATGAATAATCCTGTATCTTGAGTTTAATACTTGCGCATGAAATACTAATCGGAGCTGTTTTTAAACACTGAGTGGCTATCAAAGTAAAGCATCTAATATTTGGAGCTGTATGATTTCTTTCAAAGTTCAAGGAATGTTGTAAGGTAAGTACCTGCTTAAAGGATTAGTTCACTTTAAAACTAAAATTACCCCAAGCTTTACTCACCCTCAAGCCGTCCTAGGTGTATATGACTTTCTTCTTTCTGATGAACACAATCAGAGTTATATTATAGGGATGCAAACAGGTGAGGAGGAAAAAAGGTGGCATGCTGCGCACAGAATTTTTTTAAAAAGTTATTTGCTTTACATGCTCATTTGTAGTTACTTACAGGGTAATTAAAAAATGTAAAAATCCCTTAAATGTCCAAAACTAATTTTTCACCCAAAAAATGAACATTTGGTTAAAATCTCATGTTGTATATAGCGAAATGCTACACAGGATATTTAAAACAATATTGGCTGATTAGACTGCAATGTTTGCCACATCTTAGACCTCAAATACATTAAATATTACCCATTATAGATCAAATTTTTAAAGTAAAGAGTAAAGGAAACACTGTACAGTACTAATTGAAAGAACCAGTTCTTTATTTACCTTTGTAAGTTCCCAAGTACCCTTGTAAGACCCCCCCACCCCCATAAAACACTTTCTCATTGGATCTAGGCAAAACCCATAGGTGACCTATTTTGATCTCAAAAAGGTGAGGAGTTTGCATCTATGATATTAATATCCTGACGCATCCAAGCTCCACACAGCTCCAGGGAGTTAATGAAGGCCTTCTGAAGCGACGTGTTTGTGTAAGAAAAATATCTATATTTAACAAGTTATAAAGTAAAATATCTAGCTTCCACCAGACTGCCTTCCATATTCAACTTACGAAGAGAGCCTCTTGCAGGTCAAAACGCTTATGCTACGTCCAACGCCTTCGGTATTCTACTTATGAAAAAGCTTTTTTGTGGATTATGTTTATGATGACGGATGCACTTTCTTGAGCTTCATACTCATTGGCCCCGCTCACTGCCATTATAAAGCTTGGATGCGTCAGGATATTAATATAACTGTTCATAAGAGAGAAGAAAGTCATCTACACCTAGGATGGCTTGGGGTAATTTTCATTTTAAATTGACAGTCCTTTAACTCAGCATTTGTGGGATGATGGTCAATTACTACAGAAAAGTATTTTACCTCATTCCTAGAGTTAGAAGAATTGGAAGTGCACAGGGCGATGACAAACATTAAAATACACTTTCAAAAGTACAGCAAATACTTATCCATTATATGTGTTCTCAGGACCTTCGTTATATCCAGTCGTTCGATTTCGTTGTGACGTTCACAACACGCGTAATACAAATGTGTGAACCACAAAGGAACTGTTCGCATGGTGCAAACCCCACTCAAGAAATCATCCACTCAGAAAAGGAGACAATTTAAATACCATTACAGATCAAGTAATAAACTTGCTTTTTAAATTCACAAAAATACAAGCTTTCCATGTTTTCAGCAATGTTTACACGAATTAATGCCATGGGAAAAAAAATAAAAAAAGGAAAATCAAATTATACATGATTAATATCAATTTTAATTTAATTTAATTTAAAAGACCAATACTATACACAAAGAATCCAAATCAAAATTTTATTGGAAGAAGCTCAATCTATAACACTGAGAACGTAAAAGACATGCGTTCAACTTCAGGTGGAGCGCTACTGAAAATACATGAGTGAACAGAAAGACAGTAATGGGCAGCTTCTGGAATGAATGACAAGAAAATGCTGAGACAACTGTAAAAAAAAAAGATTAAAATGGAGAGAATAAAACTGGAGCTCTAAAAGAAGTCCACATCATCTGGTGCGTCTAAATCACGATATTCAATGATATTGCGAGGATCCCCACGCATCATTCTGGAAGAGACCGATTAAAAGGATATTTTATTAGAGCTTATCTATTAACATCCTAAAATAACTTATAATACAAAATCACTTGTGTGTCCTGTCTGCATTCAGATAAAACAAACTGAAATACAAATCACCTCACCGATTGTTTCTAGGTTTTCCAGGGTAACCGCCTTGTCCACGGAAGTTGTCGTAGTTGCCCCTGCCACCTCCACCATACTGGTTAGGTGGGTAAGGAGGTCCACCTGTTAAAGGTTGGAGAAACACCTCAATATGGCATAATATAGCATTGGTAAAGGTGACAATCAGGGCTGGGCAAAATTGAGATTTACAGATGCACTGTAATGATGGTCCGTCAGTGCACAGATTCAGTTAGTTAACACTGCAAAATTCATCCTGGAAAATGTTTTTAAATCCCTGCCATGTAAATTCTGTACAGAAAGCCTGAGCGAGTATAAATGCTTTCACTTTTAAAAAGGAATTGCTAGATGTACCATAATTGTTGCACCAGTGTTGAAAAACTGAAATGCATTAAAATTGATTTGGAATTGCATCACGAATCACAGAAGATGCCAAATGATTCCCACCCTTGCTGACAACCATTCTCACTCTAGCTATACTTCTACAAACACACACCTCCATAACCCATAACTGGAGGTCTGGGCTGGCCAAAACCCATGAGACCTTGAGGAGCCTGAGGTGGGAATGGAAGACCTCCGGGTGAAAGCACTCCTAAAGAGAGAAAGAAAAATAGAAATGTTCATTTCAAAACTCTGATAACACGATTTCTTTCAATACTGAATCAACATGATTGACAGATGAACTGAAAACAAATTGCTAGTAAATTTACAAAGATACGACAGGTAACATTGAAATTTTGAAACAGAAAAACTGAAATAGTATTTTCTTGTGAAACCTACTCCAATAATCTTTGTTTTATTTAC
>RJVU01007700.1:2210005-2220085 GCA_003731715.1 Anabarilius grahami | reverse complement strand
CCTGGAGGGGGTGGCGGTTTCATCTCTGGGATGGAGGGTCTTTTTGCATCCATCAGGAAGTTGTTGAAAAAGACCACCTCTTTCTTTACTTCTTCAATCTTGTCACCATGTTTGTTTAGGATGTGCTTCCTCACAAACTCTGGGCCCTTGAGAGATTGATTGATTTATTGATTTTGTATAAAATAAAACATCCTCCCTAAAGCTTAAGGCTACCAGATGAACTAGTACGTGAACAAAGGAGCATGTTTTTAAAATCACCCACCTTAAACTTTTTGCCACTTAGAGGACAAAGCCACTTGTCTTTGCCCAGTTCCTGTGTGTTGGCCAACACAAACTTTTCAACTTCCTGTTCTGGATCTTTGCGGCCCATCTTCGCTGCCTCATCTTCAGACAGGCTTTCCTTCACACTGAACAAGTGTCCCAGCTTCTCTTCAAATGTCTTTTGCCAGTCAGACACTACAAGGTGGTCAAACGAATAAAAGAAAACTGGTCAAACAGGATCAGTGATTCTCAGTTACATTTCTTTGCAATTTGTTGCATCTAGTCGTGTCCTAAACCTTTGGCTATTGGTTGAGTCAGAGACAGTACTTTAATGCTAGATAAATTACACACTACAAGAATTAGTCATTTCTTACCTTCTCTGTGAGTGATGCGGTTGGGGGGAATGGGCCCTCGCACATGGATAATGCCACAGCGGTTTGGCATCTCATCCTCACTCGGGTACTCACAGGTGTTGTAATAATCAATCGAGTGTACGATACGCAGATAGAAGAGGAGACGATCCAACACCTGGGAGAAAACCAAAACATATTACACTCCTGAGGAAATACAAACTTGATTTGTTAGTGGACCGAAAAAGCAACAAACTGAGATAAAGTGCCAAAAGTCTGATTTAAAGTTCATCTCGTCCAAAATAATAAAATATATAAAACATATATTGGAACAAGTAGCCTAAGATGAATCATAAATAGGGTTGGGTATCGTTNTGGACGCTTCTTCGTTGGTGTTCAGCGGTTTCTTCTTCCAGTCGGCGAACTGTGAATCGAAACTAGGAATCGAAACTAGGAATCGAAATTTAAACTTTTGAACGATTCCGGGAAAATCGAAAAGCTAGTCCCGGTTCCAATCGATACTCGATACTCGATACCCAAGCCTAATCATAAATTAAACCTATTTTATGGGTAACAGTTTTTTTTTCATAATTACATCCATGACAATTTAGCACAAGAATTCCCCTTATGACAATAATAAGAATGATTATAAAAATGAAATAAATATGTGCTGGACATGTTAAAGTCTCTTTCAGACCTTGACAAGTTTTTCATCTCTCTCCACAGTAATCTCAGTGGGATTTCCCTCTTTGGATCCATCCTCAGATTCGGCTCCTCCTGCACTTCCTAGAAGCTCTTCCTCCTCTGCACTCACTTCCTCTATGAGGTAATCAGTGATGTTTTTCAGAATGGGGTTCTGAGCAGGGATCTTCAGAAAAAGAGAAAAAAAATAATTTCAGATAAAAATCTCAGTCAAGATGATGCACCAAAATGATTATCAAAACCAAATGTTTTAATTTAGCTGAAAACCCAAACCAAAATTAGTTTAGTTTAATTATCAAATCAATCAATTATTTAATATGTATACAAACATTTAAACTACACATAAAGCAGTTTTTATTTAAATTCTGATAATATAATTATAACAACTCCAATATTTATTTAGTTGACAAACAAACTATGGACAGTTCATTCCTGAGGTGAATGTAACATTACTTGACATTGTTTACTAGCTATTTTATTGACATCTTTCAACTGGTGACACACTGATTGAATTATTACATGAGACATTTCAGTAAGTTGTATTATTTAAACATACCTTCTGATGTTCATTTCATGTTTATTTTGAGATTTAACTAGTAAACCGGAAGAGATGATCTGTCATGCCACAATATTGACAATCCAGCTAGTGTCCTAACAGCTGACATGTTTACCCATTGCACCTTATCCACATTGCGTGCATGAAATAGACACTGACAGTCAAAACGCATCAGAGAATCGCTATTTAAATATCACTGATTCAACCCTCCAAAACAAATTTCAGCTAAAACCGAAAATTGCGGTTTCGACTTAAATTTTGGTGCATCACTAGTCAAGGCTATTTAGAATTGTATCAGTCTGAGGTTGTGCAGGTGAGAATACCTCGAGCGCGGCTGTCTCTTCTCTGGGTTTGTGGCTCCAGAGTCTCTCCCTGTCATCCAGTGCATGGATCAGTTTAGCAGCCATCTTGATGTCATTACGGAGAACCTGCTTATGCTGAGTCATTCCGTTCACATTGCGCACACGACGCGCCAAATCTCGATTGACTCCGGGAGCCAACTCACAGTCCCGCAGCTGGTCAAAGAGGAACAGGAGAAGAGAATGAGCGAGATGTTTGCTATGCATGATGGTTCTTCGGCCGATGATTCTTGAACTCACCCGGATGTTCTGCAGGTTCCAGCAGATCTCTTTGATGTTCACACTTCTGTCAAAGGTCACCCAGCAACGCCTGAAAAACCTGAGCCACACAGAGTTGAGTCAATTCACACATATCAATTCATATGGATTAGTTTTACGATCTCTTTATGAACTTTTTGAAGCATCAAAGTGTCAGTTGCATAGCGGTCAACGGAAGAACAGAAATCTCTCAGATTTGGTCAAAAAGATCTTCATGTGTTCCAAAGATGAACAAAAGTCGTACAGGTTTGTAACAACATGAGGGTGAGTAATTAATGACAGAATTTTTGGGTGAACCCTTTAAATTTAATAAAACTGAATTTATGATAGGAAGGACCTAAAAGCTTAACTTTAAATAGATATTTCAAAGTAGCTTAACAGAAAATGTAATGCAAATCCCAGTCAAATATCCTCAATTTTAGCTATCCCACTTGACCTAAAGTGTGTTAAAATTGAATTCAACTTACCTACGCTCTGGCTGTGGTTCTGACAAACAAACACGCATAAATCCTGGATAACGTCGACACAGCTGCCAAGAAAGTGCCAAGTCTTTTAGTCATCAGCATTCATCATCATCATCAATAACAACAACAACAAAATTCAGCAGTGTTGTGTGAAGACTCACAGCGACAATCTCCGCTTTAGATATGGTTGGAGCGATGCTCCTCATGAAGAGAGAGCAGGTCCTGTGAAGAGGTCGAGGTCGTGGAGGCTGATCATCCTTCGGCTTCTTCTCCTTTTCTTTCTCCCTTTCCTTCTGCTCATCCGTCCGCTCCTTTACATCAGCGGCTTTAAAAGACCAGAAACATGGTTGTCATAACCATGAGACTTTGACACTGATGATACACTGTCAGAAGCCTTGACACTGACCTTCCCCCTCCTCTTCTTCCTCTTCCTCCTTATCCTCTCCCTCGTCGGGTTCTCTCTCTTTCTCGGAGGGTTTCTCAGAGCAGTGAGAGTTCGAGTCAGAGTCAGAATCGGATTCGCTCTCAGATGCACTGGCTTCATCTTCACTGTCTCCACTGTGCTTCCTCTTCCTCTTCTTACTCAGCTAGTGAAAGACAATTTTCCACACGAGTTTACATAATAAATGATACATTTTAAAGTTAAATGTTTGAATCTGGTGCATTTTGAGCACAAGAGATCTTTTATATTTTTTGTTCATTATGAAACTGGACAGATTAGACTATTGGCGGGCCGCCAGAGTGTAAGTAATTAATGGGAAGCACTGGAATGGCAATACACTGAATTGCATTGAATGCAAGTACAGTCTAGCCCAACAGATGGCGCATAAACTACCCAAAGAGGCAGAACTTGGCCAACAAACCTTCTTGGGTTCTGGGATTGGTTCGGCAGGTGCTTCTTTCTCAGTCTTCTCTCCTTCACTCCCTCCTGCAGAAGCAGCTGTATCCTTCTCAGTCCCCTCATCACCCTCTCCCTATTGACATGCAAAAATTAGGCATCATCGTTCTTCCAAATACTGCATGATCCTTTGCTCCATTATGAAACATTCATTCACCATCTTATCTTTTTCAATAGAAGGTTTGCGCTCAACATCCACAGGCCGGGGCTCATCCCGTTTGGGAGGTTCAGAACCAGGTCCACCAGATGAGAGTCTCTCACGCTCCCTCTCCCGCTCCTCCTCTTCCTCATTGGGCTGTTCTAAGATGCGCAGGTCATTTTCCCCTCCTCCTTCCATCTTTATCACGGCTAACAAAAACAAAGGAAAAGCATGCGTTGAGGAAATGTACATTAAAGGCCCTGATATAGGATGTGGCGAAGAGACATTGTGATGGGAAAAAAAAAAAAAAAAAAAAGAGGAAAAATATATTTCAATGCTTTTGCGTTCTCTCGTATAATTTGCAGGCATCGGGGAGCTGCTATCAATATGTGGGGTATTGAATTCGCTTTTGAATTGCTTTTCACTTTCAAATTCGCTATCATGCATACTTTGTGTATGGGAGTGGCATTAATGACCACACATTTGACAAAACATTTAAAAAAAAGTTTGAAATATGTGACCAGCAGTTTATCGATAGTGAACATCCTGACGCCACTCACACTGCTGGAGATTGATGTTTAGATGAATATGTAAATATGTTAATGAGATGATTTGGTTTACGTGCAACCAAGTCAAATAATGTTTAGTGAAGTTAAGTATCAACTGAAAAGTGCATAGATCGGGTAATTAAAATAAAGATTGATTTTAAAAAACTAGAAATCGATATTGTCAACCCAGATAGTGTTCAGAAAGCTGACATTTATCTGTTGTAGCTTTTACACATTGTGCGCACAAAATACTGACATTTAAAACGTGCCACTGGAGAAACACTAATCAAATGTCACCGTTCCATTCAATTCATTGGACCATTTTGAATTTTGTTGTATCAACAAATGGACAGTTTGGAATGACATGAGGGTGAGTAAATGACAATTTTAGATGATAAAAATGAGCATGCAAATGAAAAGCACTTCTCCATACCTGCATCTAAAATCTTGGTGATTTGTGGAGCACGCTCTATGTCCAAAGAGACGGGCTCAAACCAGCTATTGTCCATGAGATACATGTAGACGCTCAACCGGTTCTGTAGAGCACTGTGGGATTCTGCTTTGCGCCTCCCAGCCTCATCCGGATGGTACTTTGAACGGAACCTGACAAGCGGACAGAGGAGAAAGAGGGGAAAAAATGGGGTGTTTGGGGAAGAAAACAGTACGTTAGCAACTATTTCCCAGTCATGCAAGCTCTAACCTCAGAAATTAGTAGTCCTAACCTGCCTTCTAAATATATCTAAGTGCTTTGATAAATCTAATGTCAGCCAACAATTCGTAAACTAAACAATTATATCCAACAACCTTATCCCACATAGTTGTCCCGCTTTCTGTCATTTGATGAGCTCTGTTCCAAAACTACTGAGCTGCCTACACAGGCAACATAAGCATGCTCCCAAAACTGTTCCAAAAGTTAAGCAGCATAATTTTGTTGCCTTGTAAGATTTGTTCTTTTGACTAGATTCAAAGACAGCATTGCATGTTTCCTTCCAAGATGAGAAGAGGAAAATAAAAATACACATAACTATTCAGCAACATGTCATTGCCAAACTGTAGAGCAATTCAAATCATTCCACTAATGAAGTTTTGTTCAAGTTAAGATGCTGTATTAGAAGGTAGCTGCCTATTTAGGCAGTAGACAGCTCACTAGGTTTTTGAATAGAGCATGACACCAATTTGTTGGCTAAAGTTAAGTGCACTTGTCAGTCATAAAACAGAATATAAAAATTACTTGTGTGTTTAAGTGTGTAATACAGTAACACTCACCACCAAAGAAGAAAAAGTAAAAAATTAAAAACAATAGAAACTGATGCATTATCAAGAAATGAAAGTCAAACAGTTGGGTGAAACATTTTCCATTGTGTGCACTAAATTTACCTGATGTACTCCCCGCATTACAACACATTTACACTGAGAGCGGTCTTCTCAGAGGAGTGTGTACATTTGGGGGGGTTTTGATTGATCCAAATATCAAAAACGAAAAAGAAAAGGGAAGAAAGGCATCACACACTACAGAAAAGAAAAAAAAAAATCTTTCCGTGAACGCGGCGGCGGGTTTGGATTGTGAGTGTTCGGCTGTCTAGCTAAGAGCCCTGGTACTTGGATTCTAATGGCAGCTGCATTGTGCGCAGTGCAAACCCTGACTAACTAACAGCGACTCCTGCGATGGGTCCAAGAGCTTTTCTCATCTTCCAATGCCTTGTGGTGATGGAGGGAAGAAGGATTTGTGTTAATTTGTAAACCAAAAAACAATATGCAAAAACCTGAAATGAAATGAATGTTTAAAACATCTGCATCAAGTCAATGACGAGACCAATTCAGTTGCTGTAAAGACAAACTGATCTCATGATAGACATTATCATTCGAACTTATGGCAAGTAAATGATGAAAATGTTCAAATTTCAATGTAAACAAGCCAGCCTCAAAACACTGTGGTAATTTATTAACTATGCATGATGCACCAAAATTTTAGCGACCGAAAATATTTGGTCAAAAAAGAATTTGTTCAAAACAGTAATGTTTAATTAGCACTCCTGAGATGGTGTGTTTCGACTGAATCAGTGTCTATTTTCACTGTAGCCACATCAGTTCATAGCGCATATGAACTGATCATCTCATCCTCTATACTACTAGTTATAGCAGGAAATAAACATGATCAGATGGTGTTTGGGGGGGGGAAGCAGTATCATCTCAAATTATAGTAGTCAATGTTTGAAGTGGATCAAAAAAAGTTCAAAGTTGTCCTAAGAAGAAGGTTTTAGGACAACTTTGATGAAAGGTTTTGATCCACTACAAATGTTGACTACTGCATTTTCGATTTTGTTTTTTTTAGCTAAAAAAAAAATTAAATAATTCAGTTTCGGTAAAAAAAAAAAAAAAAATTTCGGTGCATCACTTGTATATTTGACTGCAAAGTCGCGCTCATTAGTACAAAAAGACAAAACTGTATGGCCTTTTAACAATTAAACCATTCTAACTAGAGGCCAAATGTAGTTATAAACAGAAGTGTCAATCTTCAGAGGTGCAGGATTCAGAAATTAGCCTCTTCTTTGTTGAGATGCAGGACTTGTTTCGCCACTCTCTTGCGATCGCAAGCTTAATGCAAAAACATCACCTAAACAAAACACTAGAGCAAAAACAGCGACTGTTGTCGTACCACTCTTCATCTTTATGGGCCAGGAAGAAGTCCTGCATCTGCTGACGCCTAAAATCGATCTTGTACTCATTGTAGCGTTTGACGGACTCCGTCTCATCCACAGAGTCATCCAGAGACAGCAGGAACTCCTTAAAGGTCTTCATCACAGGAGGGGGAGGACCAAGATCCATATCGTGGATGTTTCCCAGCCTGGAGGAAGACCAGAGAAAAAAAAGAAAGATTTAACACAGAGGTTAAATGATGGACTTTAGAGCTGCTTATTTCCTTCCTGCTCACCTGGCCTGAATGGGGATGCCATGATGGGGCTGCATGAGGTGCATGTCAGGGTGACCCCACGGCTGAGGAGGGGCATAGCTGGGTCCTCCACCGCCTCCATAACCCAGATCATAGCCACCATGGTAAGGGTCACCTCCATGGTCATCCCTGAGAATACACATGAGAGAGAGGAAGAGCGATTCTAAGACAGGGGTGTCAAACATACGGCCCGTAGGCCGAATACAGCCCACAAAGGTGTCCAATCTGGATGATTTGAACAATAATAAACAGAGCTGCATGGTCCACCGGCCATACATCCAGTTTTTAGTTTTATTTTGGCTAATCTCTATTCTGGACTTGCAAACAAACTGTGCACTGCAGCAATGTATGACAGGCTAAACAAAGTTATTCTTTTTCTATGCAAGTTCTTACCAGTCTCTCCTCATGCGCTTCTGCTGGGGGCTCATGTCATGACGTGGAGGGGAAAATCTCTCTCGTCTGCCCCTCTCGTAGTCCCGGTACTCTCCTCGGCTGCGCCGCTCACGGCCCCTGTCCCACTCTCTAGCCGAGGGCCGCCAGTAAACGACAACCACAAGAAATATATATAAAAATGTGCAAACATGCAAGCCTTTTGACTAATGTCATACCCCAAGAAATTAAAATAGAGAACCTGAATTATAAATACCACTTGCCAAAGCATGTAACAAATCACAGTCAGTTGCGCAAACAGTAACACTTCGCAATCAATTGGTTGGAAAAATAAGAATGTGTTAATTCTGAGTTTTGTTTACGGTAGAAGCTGTAAAGTGTGGTGTTGCATGGTTTCAACAAATATTAGTTTTATATACTGTTGACCGTTCTCTTGCGCAGATTAATTCCCTCTTCCTCACCTGTCATTCCAGTCATCTCTCCGGCGGTCCTCTCTCTCCCGTGAACGGTCGTAGTCGCTCCTCTCTCTGCGGAATTTGTCTCTGCGTCTGCGGTCGTACTCATCATCGCTGTCGGCCATGGCGTTTAAATAAGGACGGGTATCAGAAAAGGTTTGCTGTGATACACAACAGAGTGGAAATGAATGGTTATTATTGGCAGATTTTATCTATACCAGACTTTACAATGCACAAATCACAATTGCATCAAAATTCCAATCCCACATTTCTCTTAAAGGGATAGTTTACCCAAAAATGAAAATTCTATCATCATTTACTCACCTTCAAGTTGTTCCAAACCTTTATGAATTTCTTTCATCTGCTGAACAGAAAAGATGATATTTTGAAGAATGTCAGAAATCAAACAGTTGATTGCCCCCATTGACATTTTATTGCCATAATATGCAATGTAATGGGGTCCATGAACTGTTTAGCTAACAATATACTAAGAAATATCTTTTGTGTTCAGCAGAACAAACAAACTAATGACAGAATTTTCATTTTTGGGTATCCCTTTAAAACAATGACTCAACACTTCCTATTTTTTTGTTAATAGCTTGTTTGCAGACACAGAGAGGACTGTATTAAATTAATAATACAACCATGAATACACATAAATCACATCATTAATACAGACTATCAACACAATAGGCAGCGCCATGCGCGCGCGCCGAACTCATATATCCCGATAAACCAACCATCAACTTAACCAGGAAAACCAATGTAGTGTAAATTATCGACCATTTTAGATACCCAAAGAACATGTAACGCGATTATTCATAGAATAATCACAGATTTAGAACAAATGGCGCGTATTCATACCGGCTCCGTCGAGTTACGTAAGGGAAAAAGTCGCTAACCGCAACAAAGAGGGACACGTTCAGACAAATTTATATAAATATAACGTATAACTTTCAGTAAATGTTAAAAATCGATGGTAAAACACACAATAATAGTTTTATGTCCAATACTAACCAACAACTTGGTTTAAAAGGCTTTACTGAGGCGAGCTCCCGCCAGCGCACGACCGTCCTAAACTACAGCAGCGGAAGTGACGATCATATACTGAACTACAGCGCCACCGTGTGACTGGATGACCGCAATACTGCTGAATTGGAAATGTGTGTTTTTTTTCTTTTAAAGAAAAACACAATTATACGGAGCCTCGCACATGACATGCAAGAAAAAAAAGTAAATAGTGCACAAGTTTTAGTAAATGGAGGGAACGAAACAGTAAATAGTGCACAAGTTTTAGTACATCGAGGGAACGAAACAGTAAATAGTGCACACGTTTTAGTAAACAAAATAGTAAATAGTGCACACGTTTTAGTAAACAAAATAGTAAATAGTGCACACGTTTTAGTAAACGAAACAGTAAATAGTGTACACGTTTTAGTAAATCGAGGGAACGAAACAGTAAATAGTGCACAAGTTTTAGTACATCGAGGGAACGAAACAGTAAATAGTGCACAAGTTTTAGTACATCGAGGGAACGAAACAGTAAATAGTGCACAAGTTTTAGTAAACAAAATAGTAAATAGTGCACACGTTTTAGTAAACAAAATAGTAAATAGTGCACACGTTTTAGTAAACAAAATAGTAAATACTGCACACGTTTTAGTAAACAAAATAGTAAATAGTGCACACGTTTTAGTAAACAAAATAGTAAATAGTGCACACGTTTTAGTAAACGAAACAGTAAATAGTG
>RJVU01007700.1:2171834-2200205 GCA_003731715.1 Anabarilius grahami | reverse complement strand
CACATCTGTATACTGTATCTGCGTAGACGGCGTCAGTGATTATAATGACTTCAGAAACAGAACGCACATCTGTATACTGTATCAGCGTAGACAGCGTCAGTGCTTATAATGACTTCAGAAACAGAACGCACATCTGTATACTGTATCAGCGTAGACGGCGTCAGTGATTATAATGACTTCAGAAACTGAACGCACATCTGTATACTGTATCAGCGTAGACGGCGTCAGTGATTATAATGACTTCAGAAACTGAACGCACATCTGTATACTGTATCTGCGTAGACGGCGTCAGTGATTATAATGACTTCAGAAACAGAACGCACATCTGTATACTGTATCAGCGTAGACGGCGTCAGTCATTATAATGTCTTCAGAAACTGAACGCACATCTGTATACTGTGTCAGCGTAGACGGCGTCAGTGATTATAATGACTTCAGAAACTGAACGCACATCTGTATACTGTGTCAGCGTAGACAGCGTCCAGTGTAGGCAAATGTCAGCCGTTAAGCAACTGAACGCCAGTGGGAGGGACCTATGGTGCAATGATGTATAACTATTGGTTGATGTCTTGCTCTGGAGGCGGGCATATGCAAATGAATTTACCCATGTGATGTCACAGATCCAGCAATATCAAAATGAGCAGTTATGGAGCTTGATTAAATAAATGCTTTATTTATAATGAGGAGGATGCTTTAATTTCTTAACTTGCAGGATGTTTTGATGATAAAAAGACCTCTTATATGTCAAAAGATCAAGGAAATTTGATTTCTCATGTAATGACTCCTGTAATGAAAGGTCTATATCAGTGGAAACATATGCAGCTGTCATAATAGTGTCACATTGTTAGAGACTAGATAAGGCTGTTAGTTGACCCCGTCCCAGACAGATGTTAAGGCCAAAGTGCAAACATATACACTGCCAGACAATAAACGATGTTAAATCGATACGTGGAGTAAAGCTGCAATTTCAGTATTATGAACTCGTAACTGAACTCATTCATGGACGAGACCTGCTGTACCACTGCAGTTGAGAATTGATGTAAACAAACTGCTGAATTTGTATCCCAATAGTTTGCATATATCTTTTGTTTTTGCAGCACTGCTGAAAATGTAAATACATGATAATACTCCATTATGAATCTCAAAATAGCCAGGACAAATGGACCAGTTTCTTTGTAATACAAAGGCTGGAGAATTGCTCCCCAGAGACCTGATTTTACTTTAGTACTTTAGACTGTTTTGGTATATGCAGCACAGGTCAATCACATGTTTGGGTCAAAGGTGTGGTGCGAAAACTCTGGAAAGTTTTCCGCGAAAAATACTGCCAGTGTCATGTGTCAAGAACAATGGAAAAGTCAGCATATGAAGTTACTCGGTGCAGGAAATTCTGCTGTAATATTAGCCATTTTAATACATTAATATGTCATCCAGTTGCATGTGCAAACATTTTTACGTCATTCGCACTCGTTTATTTTAAGATCTTTTCACTCAAAGCATATATAAGAAAAATATTTGCAGAAACACTTCCAGATTATCAACATGAACTGTGACTTCACTGAAGATGATGTTACTAATAAAAACATATCGGAGAAATATCCTGAGGCTGTTCGTTTAGACTTTGTCCTGCATTTTTGCCGTAACAGTAGTTTCCTTCAAACCAACTGTTAGTCGGGTTGTGTTGACAACACACAAGAGCACGTCATGGCAATATACAAAGACAAACTCATGGCAAAACAGTCCACAAACTTCCTCAAGCACACTGACTCTGAATTCTTAAAGGTTTGCATGGATAAAATCATGTGCAAACCTGAAATAGTATTTTTTTAAATATGATTTTATATGGGTTTTGCAGATTTCCCTCAACCATCATTCATATTCATTAAGTGTTTTCGGTTATAAATTCACCTATTTTGTTTTGTGAATTTTGGAAAAGTGTATTTTTTTTAAAGAAATACAAGTATGCATTGGCTTTGAATTTAATTTCTATTACTTTTATTGACTGATATTGACTTTTTCTGATCAGACTATCCACTTGCTGATTAGCAAAAGTGTCTTGTTAATTGTGTATTGCTGAATTTTGAGTAAATATTATGTAAAATAAGTGTTAAGTTTAGTGCACATTTTATTTTTCTGTCATTAATGTGTATTATTATGTATTTCAGCATTATACTGGCCAATCTGCTCTAGATATGCCTTAACAATTCATTTTTACATATAATTTCAACATTGCCTATCTGCAATATAGAAATAATATAATTGATACACTTTATTAGGTAAATCAGGATTGTTATGTATTACATGACCTTTACATGATCTGCAGTGTATGTACATGAACCGGACATCCAGAATGGTAAACATTAACCCACGTTGCTTTAAGTGAACAAACAAGCTACTTTTTTCAGGAAGGACCAGATTATATTACACTGGGAGGGGCTTGAAGGTTTCTGCCCCTTTCTGAGCATCAATAAAAGGAGGAAACGTCCCAGCTTTGAGCACAGCTGATGCTTCACCAGAACAGCCACTGGATGCCTTTCCAAACGGGAGAGATCAGATCTCTGACCTGTAGCTGAGGGTAACCCTCTGAGAAGCGGATGAAGAAACAAATCTTACTACTTTTCACATACAGAGGACTAGTGAGCAAAGGAAAAAAGAGTAAAAGAAGAAAATGGCCAATTTTATATTACGGAAAGCCGAGCCCAAGGACGTGTCTGACATACTGCGACTCATAAAGGTGATGAATTCAGTTTGAAACCTTACAGTAGTGCTGTCAAATCGATTAATCGCATCTAACATAAAAGTTCGTAAATATACATACACACAAACAAACTTTTATGATAGATGTGATTAATTGCAATCAATGGATTTCATAGCACTACTAGTTAGTAATCGTAACTTTTTAACCTGAATATGTATCTTTTATATTAGGAACTGGCAAAATTTGAGGAAATGGAAGATCAAGTTATTCTCACTGAAAAAGGTAAGTACATTTAAAAAAAAGACGTCAGACGTTTGGAATAATAATAGTTTTTTTTAATGTTTTTTGAAAAAAGTATCTTCTGCTCACCAAGGCTGCATTTATTTGATGTAAAACACAGTAAAGAAATGTGAAATATTACAATTAATGATTTCTGAAGGATCATGTGACACTGAAGACTGGAGTAATGATGCTGAAAATTCAGCTTTGATCACAGGAATAAATTGCATTTTAAACTATATTGAATTAGAAAACAGTTTTTTTTAATTGTAATAATATTTAACATTTGTACTGTATTTTGATCAAATAAATGCAGCAGAAAAGACTTTCAAAAACAATAAAAAATCATAATTATTCCAAGCTTTTGACTGCTAGTGTAAATGCAGTAACTTTCACAATTTGTAGCAATTTGTTTCACAACTCTTTTGCTCCTGTAGATCTCTTGGAGGACGGTTTCGGAGATCATCCGTTCTATCACTGTATAGTGGCTGAAGTGCCTAAACATCACCAGAGTGCCGACGGTAAGACTGAACCTGCACAAACTCTTCACTTCAATGCACAATATGTTTTTTTCTCCCCCAATTCAGGTTGAAGTGAGCACACCTGAAGTGTGTTTCACTCCCACAGACGCTTGGGTTACCAAAAGTGTTTCTGTGCATAATGACGCAAAACAGTGTTTGGTAAAACTTTGCATTGCAGTGCCCGTGTTACGCATACTATAAACATGAAGTACATGCAGTTCGTTAGTATTAGTTCACCCAAAAATTAGATTTTAGGAACATTATAATTATTGCACACTCCAAAAAATTATTTTCGTACTCAGTTTTTATCTTGTTTTTCAGTAATATCTAAACATTACTTAAGATATTAAGTCTTTATTTTAGTGAAATGAAGTGAGTTTATGCTTAAAACAAGAAAAAATATCTGCCAGTATTGTCAGAAAAATACATTTAATTCAAAGGGAAAGCAAGATTGTTTTTCTGACCCAACTGGCACATATTTGTTCTTGTTTTAAACTTAAAATGATCAATTTTTCAGAAAACAATATCTTAAGTCATTTTGCTTCTCAAGTGAATGTATCTTGATTTAAAAAATTTTAGATATTTGAACTGGAAAACGACTCAAAAATACTGTGGAAGAGCATTTTTGGGTCAAATTTGGGTTTGCTTCTACCAATTGACTTCAGAAAACTTGGATTATATTACATGTATAGCTTTGGTTTGTTGTAGCTGTTGTTGTGTTGAAAAGAGTTGCATGGAAAATTTGGTTTAGAATGACATGAGGGTGAGTAAATAATGCCAGAGTTTCTTGTTTGGGTTTGCTGAACTAACACTGTCACATGAACACTGGAATGTAAAGTGTCTTTTTTGTGCATCTGAACATTCAACACAGAGAATTTCAGTTGTTTGACCTTTGCCAAGAACGCTTATACAACCCCCCTCTGTAATTTATTGTCTTCAGGCTACAGTCTCTTGCTTCGCCATGTACATTGCCCGTGGCGTGTACATGGATGGGCGGGGAGGTAACTGAAAGATCGGTTACAATAGTGTAACATATACAATAAACCAGAGGTAAGGCCCACAACACCTGGGGCATCACCAGCCTTACACCACACAACAATATGCCCAAAACTAACAACTTCCTTACAGATGGATCACATGGATTTGTTACCATACTCACAACTAGGGATGGGAATTGCAAGGAATGAACGATTCCGTCAATGAATCTTTTAGTAATTCCGAGGAAGAACAAATGTGCAAATGTTTGGGAAACGATTCTAATTGCATTCTAATTGCCATGGCAATGGCAGTGTTTATTTTGCAACCGCATTCCATCTACATCTGCTGAGGAATGAACGTCATTAAAAGTCTTTCTAGTGTGTTTTGATTCCCAATCCTACTCTGCTGCTCTGCAAAAAAAATTTTTCTTAATCATTATTTTTGTCTTGTTTTCCAGTATAAATATCTAAACATCCTTAAATTAAGATGCATTTACTTGAGAAGCAAAATGACTTCTGATATTGAGTCTTGTTTTCTGAGAAATTGATCAAAATGAAGCAAGTTTATGCTTAAAAATAAGCCTATGGGGTCAGAAAAATTGTCTAGTTTACCCTTTGAATTAATTTTGGCAGATATGTTTGTTTTAACTTTTTTTAACCAGCAGCATAAAAAAATAATAATAATAATAATAAAGAAGTTCCCAGTCAGCGCCAGCATTTTTGATAATTTTCACAAAAGTTTCATTGCCCCCAGAATATTTTGTTGTATGAATATCTGAACATACAATATATCAAAAGAAAGAACAGAGCCTCTGCTTTCAAACAAAAAGTAGCTTCATGCATTGTTTTTTATCAACACTTGAATGCGTGTACGTTTCATTACTCCAACATTTTGATCAAAAAGCTGAGAAAATCATGGTATTCAGAACACAGATGGAGCAGATCAAGTCCATCAACATCCCTAATGCTGCTTTACAGTTAACATTTCATTCAGTAATGTTAGGCATTTTTTTAATATATTCTGTTCAATGTTTGATGATCGTGTTATTTTACATGCGCATAAGCAATGTTTCTATCACTTGTTTCTGCTTCTTCTCCTGTGTTTTGATCCGGAGATTCTGTACTCTTTCAGAGGATGTGTAATAGTGCCCCCTACCATATAACAGTGAAAACATGGATTGCCGGAAAATTCTGTTAATGGCGGGGAACGACTTAAGAACAAACTCACTTAATTTTGATAAATCTTTCAGAAATCATGTCATAACATATTGCTTCTCAAATAAATCTGTCTTGATTTAGAGGTACGTTTGCACAACAACGATGTAGTAAAAACTTAAACGTTTTTCCTTTGCTTTTTCGCGTTAAGCCGCGGTCACACTAGACTTTGAACGTGCAAAATTTCTTCGGATGCTGTAACGGTCGTGATATGACGTCACAGTCTACAGCGTCTTTTTTATATATATAACATGAATTCAACATATAACTTAAAGTAATACATTCAAAATGTAAAAATATAGAACGTACTCGACTTTATCATTCTTTTAATTCAGCCAAGAGGTCATGCCGTGATGAATCGATCTTCTACTGGTCGCACGTCTTCACGTGATGCGAATTCGCAGGTCAATTCGCACCAAACTTGAACTTTGGAATGCAGCGAAATGCAGAATTTTTCGTACGAGCTTGCGTTTCCGGTCTGATGCATTCGCATGCGTTTGAATGGAAGTCAATGGAACGAAAAGGCGACAACGTTGTCAAAACGATCCCCATTCACATGGATCCGCGAAAATGACTAAAATCGCTGTATTCTGCTGCCAGGCCAGTAGATGGCGATGTCACTTTGTAAAGAAACACTACGTGCCAATAGACTGAACACGTAACACACATGTGGATGACGTCACCGTTTTCACAAATTCACGTTTTTGTAGTTTACTCAGAGACGATAACGGTATCGTTTTCAAAAACTTGCACTTTGAATGCCATTTTCAAAAGTTTGCGTTTTCAGGCCTCCAAAACGCTGTTGTCCTGTTAATGATCGGCCAAAACACATAAAACGTTTTACTTTTTAGTTGAAAATGTTGTGTAAATGACCCCTAAGAATGTTTATATATATATATGTGTGTGTGTGTGTATATATATATATATATGTTATATAAAACTTAGTCTTGTCAACATTTTGGAAATTGTTTTTGTGTTCATTGAGATATTGTTTAAAATGTTACTTTTCAAAGGGGGTGTACTAATTTACACTGAGCACTGTATATATATGTACTGGAAAACAAAAAATACTAAGTAAGGAAAAATATTTTTTGCAGCGTGGTATAAATGTTTAAATCAACAAAAATAAAAGTGGAAAGAAAACGTGAAATGACAGATTAATCTAAAATTTGACACCTGGAATGACGTGACTGTGGTGTATGCGAGGGTTGTGATGCCAATAATTCCACCCGAAATTAATTTCAGCAAAGCAAATTGCTATTTGTCTCCATGTAAACTCTGTCTTATCTGTGATTTTGAAGTTGCTACAAAATGTATTCTCTTGCTGCAAACAATAGAGCGATTGAACCTTTTTTCCAGGTTATGTGATCATTGGCTTTGCCATGTATTATTTCACCTATGACCCCTGGATTGGGAAGCTGCTCTACCTGGAGGACTTCTACGTCATGAAGGAGTATCGGGGTATGAATGTGAACCTATGCATTTGTGAACCATCAAATTGTCAGATTTATGAGACACTGTCATGTAACACACTTTTCCTTCTGCTCAAATTAGGTTTTGGAATTGGGTCTGAAATCCTGAAGAAACTGAGTCAGGTAATTTCCTTTATAACAGCTAAAGATCAATAGCTTCTATTTCTATGAGCTTTTCCTGTATGTATATATATATATATATATATACACACACAAACTTTTATGTTAGAACTTTTAAGTTTTGATTTGACAGCACTAATATTAACTAATACATTTTCATTTAATTGCAAACAAAAACATGAGTACCAAATTCACAAGAGTACCAAAGCTCAAAGTATACATTTCTAGTTAATAATTAGTCCCAGGTTAATGATCTGACATTATACAGCCCCTGCAATCTTCTTCATGGCAGTATATCTTGTACTAAATCAGTGTTCCCAATCATTTACTGGCTCTCTGCAGACGGCGGTCAGGACTCGGTGCAGCAGTATGCACTTCATCGTGGCGGAGTGGAACAAACCCTCCATCGAGTTCTACAAGCGGCGCGGAGCTTCAGATCTCTCTCTGGAGGAAGGGTGGAGGCTCTTCAAGATCGACAAGCAGAACCTTCTCAAGATGACTGACGAGGAGTGAACCGGATGGCAGGAGGAAACGTGTAGTGTTGTGTTTAGTCTATGATTGACCCTGTGGTGGATTACGTCACATGTCATTTTAAAGCATTCAGGGTGTGATGTTACTTTCAAAACCTTTGACTCTTACCCATAATTCTATATAGCTGACCACTTTATATGTCTTTGTGGTGTTAAATAATAAATGTATGCAAATTAGTGTATATATATGAAGTAGAATGCATCATTTGCATGTTTAAACATAAATTTTTTTGAAAACTTGTAGTACAAAACAATTACTGTGATTAATCAATGATATCTATTTGTTAAAGTTTTTAGCCTGTTCACCCGAGTGAATTGGTGTCTTAATAAAAGCACTATTAAATATATTACTCAGTTTTGTTCCTGTCTGTTTTATTAGAGATGTTTGCTCATACTTAGGATTTGAACAAACATCTAACAGTAAGCATTAAAGTCACAATGAATCAAAGTTGACAGTTGTTATTTTTTTATAGAATATTGCTGTATTTATTAAAAATTGTCTGTGCACATCACTTTTCTTTTTAATTCATGTGCCTCATAATCTTTAATCAAAATCCCTCTTGCAGTGACTTCTCTTCTCTGATGATCCACCAATAGCAAACCACAACCATCCAATCAATTCCCCACAGACAAAATCAAGCCCCGCCCTACATTCTGTTCTTTTTCGAGAAGCTGTTTCCCACAGATATATGTCACAATAGGACTAGTGTCGCAACTTCCGTTTCATGCTGATTTTTTTGTTATGTAGTTATTTTTTTGAGACAAACACATCAATGCAAAACACCACATGCAGTCCCTCACCTAATTAATGGGTTGAGTACAGTTTACAATATATTACAACAGAACAATATGTAATAATACAGACATTAGCCAAAACAAAATAAGCTTTAAGCCCAAAGTATAGTTCACTTTTACGCGTATGCGAGGGTCAGCGTACAGTGTGCGTGATGCGAATTTCGTCATCAGAAGAGTACTCACGTACTGTACATATGCGCTCCGCCGGATTTTTGTAACCGCAGATCGCACATGCACTTTTAACTGTTTTTTCAGTAATTCGTTTATCCACATGGTGACAACTATGCCCAGGGGTGTCGATTCTCAAGGTAGTCAAAGAAAAACTGCATAAACAGAACAGACCGGAACACATGCAAGCTACAGCGACAATGGAAGTCTACATAGACGAGAGATTGTGCGAAGAGGTTAGAAAGTACCCTCATTTGTACAACTCTAGCATGAAAGAATACAAAGATGTTTACATGGGTTGTAACTCGTGGCGAGAGATTGATCAAAACTGCGCATGCGTCGAATGCTTGTGTATGCCGTACGAGTCGAATGAAGTATGCTTTGCAAGGCTGTGCGTTCGACTGTGCGGCTTAAAGGGTTAGTTCACCCAAAAATGAAAGTTCTGTCATTAATTACTCACCCTCATGTCGTTCCACACCCGTAAGACCTTCATTCATCTTCAGAACACAAATTAAGATATTTTGATCCAAGATGTTTTTTTTATCCTCCATTGAAAGCAATGAAATTACCACATTCAGTGTCCAGACAAGTAGTAAAAACATCGTTAAAATAGTCAATGTGACTACAGTGGTTCAACCTTCATGTTATGAAGTGACGAGAATACTGTTTGTGCACAAAAACAAAACAAAAATAACGACTTCATTTAACAAATTCGTCTCTCTCCGTCTTTGCTACGCTATTTTTGCTGCAGCTTTCAGGTTCTACGTCCGAACAGTGGTTCAGTATTGGCTGACGCCTGTTCGTGTGAGCAACACGACGAATGTGTGTGATGCTGACGCAGGAGCCGGCCAATAATGAGCCAGCGTTTGGACATAAACATGGAAATACAGCACTGCACCAACTGCGTAACAGACTGACTGGGAAGAGGAAAAGTTGTTGAATAAAGTCGTTATTTTTTTGTTTTTGCGCACAAACAGTATTCTCGTCACTTCATACCATTAAGATTGAACCACTGTAGTCACGTTGACTATTTTAACGATGTTTTTACTACTTTTAATTTCTTTGTAATTTCTTTGCTTTCAATGGAGGATAAAAAAGACCTCTTGGATTTCATTAAAATATCTTGATTTGTGTTCTGAAGATGAATGAAGGTCTTATGGGTGTGGAACGACAAGAGGGTGAGTAATTAATGACAGAAATTTAATTTTTCGGTGAACTAACCCTTTAAATCCCTTTAAATCATCCCTTTAAAACCGTTTAAAGGATTAGTCCACTTTTAAATAAACTTTTCCTGATAATTTACTCACCCCCATGTCATCCAAGATGTTCATGTCTTTCTTTCGTCAGTCAAAAAGAAATTAAGGTTTTTGATGAAATATTCCAGGATTATTCTCCTTATAGTGGACTTCAATGGCCTCCAGACGGTTGAAGATCAAAATTACAGTTTCACTGCAGCTTCAAAGAGCTTTAAACGATACCAGACGAGGAATAAGGGTCTTATCTAGCGAAACGATCGGACATTTTTGAAAAAAATACAACTGTATATGTTTAATAAACACAAAATATCGCCTTGAACGTACTTCCGCTTTCCGCATTCTTCAAAACATTTGTCCTACGCCTTTCCTATTCTACTTATGGAAAAAACTAAACTGGTGCCGCGTTCGTTCCGTAAGTATAATAGGAAAGGCATAGGACATACAGCGTAAGCGTTTTGAAGAATGCTAAAAGCGGAAGTACGTTCAAGGCGATCATTTGCGTTTATAAAGCATGGACTAATCCTTTAAATTGTCCTTCGCTGGGAGTTTGATTGACAGGTGATCTAACCAATCATAACGCCAAATATGCCGTTATGTCCGACAAAGCAGTCAGGGGAGTTAGTAGATTAACGTTGGTGGACTTGAACTTGAAAAATGTTGTGTACTGATATGGTTGAAACAACATTCCTTCTGATGTTCATTCATATTTATTTGATGCTATAAATGAACTAGTAGGAAGAGATGATCAGTTCACAAGCCGCTTGAACTGAGGCACTACAGCGATCTGTCACGATACAAAACAGATTTTTTTTTTTTATTTCTAAAAAATTTGAGACTTTACATTTGAAAAATAAAATAAAAATTATAAAAAAGGGGGATATATGAAAATCAAGTCATGCACGTAGTAAATAATATGTGTGCTACTAACATGAAAATAATGCTCAATCAAAATACGTCTCTCACGTGTGAGAAAACTCGACAAAAACTGACTCCAAACAAGCCGACTAGCAGAGAAGGACAGATAATAACAGACGTGGAAGCTGAGAGTGAGTCAAAAACAGACTCCCAGAAGAGAGCTGAAGCAGAAAATATGAGGAAAAGTAGCTGGTTAAAGATCAGTGGTTCCCAATCCTGCACTGCAAAAAATGCTGTTCTTACTTAGAATTTTTGTCTTGTTTCCAGTCCAAATATCTAAAAATTCTTAGATCAAGAAGCATTTTCTAGACAAGTAAAAATTATTTTCTTGTTTTCAGGAAAAATAAGTCAAAATTAGGAGACTTTTTCCTTAAAACAAGCAAAATAATCTGCCAATGGGGTAAGCAAAATAATCTTATTTCAAACTGAAAACAAGATTATATAGTTTATCTTTGGTTTGAAATAAGATTATTTTGCTTACCCCATTGGCAGATTATTTTGCTTGTTTTAAGGAAAAACTCTCTTAATTTTGATTTATTTTTCCTGAAAACAAGAAAATAATTTTTACTTATCAAGAAAATACTTCTTGATTTAAGAACTTTAAGATATTTTGACTAGAAACAAGACAAAAACTCTAAGTAAGAACAGCATTTTTTGCAGTGTGGTCCTGGAGGCATCCCAATTTTGCATGTCTCCTTTCTCTGACACACCCAATGTGCAGTGTTGGGGTGCCTCCAGGACCAGGATTGGGAACCACTGTTCTAGATGACTCGGAATGTCAGGGAGCTAATTTAATTTTAGAACAGTTTAGCGTTTATGTTGCCCTCAGGTGTTTGTCCTCTTGCGTCTTGTTGGGGAATGTTGTACTGCTCCTTTACCACTGAATAGCAAAGCCCTACAACGCCTAACACCTTGGCAGCAGCTTATACACAGACAAGCGTCTCTCAGTCCAGCTGTGTTACAGTCTGCTGTTTGCTGGAGTGTATTGCTCTATAAGACATTTCTTAGAAATTCCCGGGAACAGAGCCAAACTGAATGATAATTACAGAGTTATTTGTAAAGGCCTGTCCGTTGCTGCTGCATATGCTGCTGCAGGCAGGTGGAATGTGACACTGTGATTGTTCAGGGGTTTTTAAAACTGTAATTAAAGGATTAGTTCACTTCAGAATTCAAATGTCCTGATAATTTACTCACCCCCATGTCATCCAAGATGTTTATGTTTTTCTTTCTTCAGTCGAAAAGAAATGAAGGTTTTTGAGGAAAACATTCCAGGATTTTTCTCCATAATGGTGGACTTCACTGGGATACAACGGGTTGAAGGTCCAAATGTTAGTTTCCGTGCAGCTTCAAAGAGCTCTACATGATCCCAGACGAGGAATAAGAGTCTTATCTAGAGAAACAATCAGCCGTTTAAAAAAAAAATAAAAAAATTATATACTTTTTAACATCAAATGCTCATCTTGCACTGCTATGGAATGTGCATGCATCACGTAATCATGTTGTAAAGGTCACGCGGTAGTGCGAAAAACTCCATCTCATTTTCTTCTCCAACTTCAAAATCGTCCAACATTGCTGTTTAACCTTTTTTTGTAAAGGCCGCTTGACTTAATCTTTGCACGTTCACTTTGTAAACACTGGATCGGTACTTCCGCCTATGTGTGACCTTTCCAACATGATTACGTAATGCGTGGCGCATTGCAGAGCAGTGCAAGACGAGCATTTGTGGTTAAAAAGTATTTTTTTTAGAAAATGGCCAATGGTTTCTCTAGATAAGACTCTTATTCCTCGTCTGGGATCATGTAGAGCTCTTTGAAGCTGCACTGAAACTGACATTTGGACCTTCAACCCGTTGAACCCCAATGAAGTCCACTATATGGAGAAAAATCCTGGAATGTTTTCCTCAAAAACCTTCATTTCTTATCTACTGAAAAAAAGAAAGACATGAACATCTTGGATGACATGGGGTGAGTAAATTATCATGAAATTTGCATTCTGAAGGGAACTAATCCTTAAACTTAGAGATGGTTAATCTTGGAAACTCATCAATATGTGATGCAGGTTCTTTTTTTCTTGAGTGTTTCAGTTGTGTTGGTCTAAAGGAAATATATAGCTGTGAAAAACAACAATGCCTTCCTGCCCTGTGACGTCTGAGACATCCTTACACACAGTTTTCAATAGGTCTGGTGCCTTATTTTACAGATATTAAGAAAAATGCATGAATTCTTTTGTTGGGTCAAGTGGCCTGGAAATGACTCGGTCTCCATGTCGTCAGAGGAAACTCCTATAAGTCTCCCAATAAAGAATTCCAGCTGAGAACGGATGTGAATGAGTCAGTGCTGATTGTATCCCATTCAGAAATACAGAAATACTCATGGATTGAAACTGTAACCGGAAAAACACTTGTGCTTGTGCTTACACTCTAAAAAATGCTGGGTTAAAAACAACCCAAGTTGGGTTGAAAATGGACAAACCCAGCGATTGGGTTGTTTTAACCCAGCGGCTGGGTTAAATGTTTTGCCCAACCTGCTGGGTAGTTTTATTTAACCCAAATATTGTTTAAAAATTACTGTATTTCTTGCTTAAAATGAACCCAAAATATGTTGGAAATTAACATTTATTAATATGTTTAATAAACAAACATTTATTAATACTTTTTATGAATAATATTTAAACAATAAACATTTATTAAATTGCTTATTAATAAATGTACACCTTTTGATTATTATTGTTGCCTCTAGTAATTATGTGTCTGATTTTTAATTTCCAACCTATTTTGGGTTCATTTTAAGCCAGACATATAGTAATTTGTAAACAATTGTTGGGTTAAATAAAACTACCCAGCAGGTTGGGCAAACATTTAACCCAACTGCTGGGTCAAAACCCAATCGCTGGGTTTGTCCATTTTCAACCCAACTTGGGTTGTTTTTAACCCAGCATTTTTTAGAGTGTAGATATGGGCTACTGTAAACATCCAGAGATAGTGGGGCTAAAAGAAAGTTTGCAATTGTGTGTTTTATTTACACACCAGTTTTATTCAGAAGCCCAAACTGAGCAAAAAAATTGGTGCAGATATTTATATGGCCAAAAAGGAAGTTGAAATTCTGATGCTTGTAATGTAAATCAATGAGATCTTTATAACAGAATAGCAGATACTAACATAAAATTACTATAAATGTCAGCCATCACTCTATATCTGCCAATAATATGTATGAATAAGATGATATTTAAATGTTTACAGTTTTATGGCCAAAGCTCTGTACACTGGGTTAAAAATGGACAAAACCAGCGATTGAGTTGTTTTAACCCAGCGGTTGGGTTAAATATTTGACCCAACCTGCTGGGTAGTCTTATTTAACTCAACTATTAATTAAAAATGACTGTATTGCTCACTTAAAATGAACCCAAAATAGGTTGGAAATTAACATTTATTAATAAGTTTAATGAATAATTTACATTTATGCATTTGGCAGACGCTTTTATCCAAAGCGACTTACATTGCATTATACTATACATTTGTATCTGAGTATGTGCAATCCCTGGGATCGAACCCATGACCTTGGCATTGCTAGTGCCATGCTCTAACCACTGAGCTACAGGAAAGCATGCTAATAATACTTAAACAATAAACATTTAGTAAATTGCTTATTAATAAATGTTCAGCTTTTGATTATTATTGTTGACTCTAGTAATTATGTGTCTGATTTTTAATTTCCAACCTATTTTGGGTTAATTTTAAGCCAGTCATAGTAATTTTTAAACAATAGTTGAGTTAAATAAAACTGGCCAGCACATTGGTCAAACATTTGACCCAACCGCTGGGTTTGTCCATTTTTAACCCAACTTTGGTTGTTTTTAACCCAGCATTTCTAAGAGTGTAGTTTTTATTGTGGGGGCAAAACAATGAATACAATGATGATTTAGAGATGAACAAAGCCTGATGATCATAAATGATCACATATTAAAATGATATTTCTAAAATATGATGTATGGAAAATCAAATATATACGTAAGTTGCTTCATTCCAGTAAGCGTCCATATAAATATTACTAACAGTACTAACAGTTCATCTTACATTTACTTTATAAAAATCATTAAAGATTTCACAGCTAAAAGCATTGCATGAAATATGTATTTTGCATTGCAAAGACATTATTATACTGTTAATAATCTTATCTAACTTGACTTTTCTTGGAGTACACGTCACACACATCCACTATATACTTGACTGGCACTTTAAACAACAATAATAATGTCACATATAAATATTCTTATTTACATAATGATGTTCAATTTTTTAGACTGATCACAGCTTTAAAGGGCAAGGTAATATTCTTATAGTATTTAAAGGATTAGTTCACTTTCAAATAAAATTTTCCTGATAATTTACTCACCCCCATGTCATCCAAGATGTTCATGTCTTTTTTTCTTCAGTCGAAAAGAAATTAAGATTTTTGATGAAATCATTCCAGGATTTTTCTCCTTATAGTGGACTTCAATGGCCTCCAAACGGTTGAAGGTCAAAATTACAGTTTCAGTGCAGCTTCAAAGGCTTTAAACGATACCAGACGAGGAATAAGAGTCTTAGCTAGAGAAAAGATCAGTCATTTTAAAAAACAACAACAACTGTGTATGCTTTATATAAACAAATTATCTCCTTGCACGTGCTTCTGCTTTCCGCATTCTTCAAAAAGCTTACGCTGTATGTCCTACACCTTTCCTATTCTACTTACGGGAAAAAATTTAATTGCCGCTGCGTTCGTTCCATAAGTAGAATAGGGAAGGCATAGGACATACAGCGTAAGCTTTTTGAAGAATACAGAAAGTGCGGTTTTGGTGGAAGCACGTGCTTCATTTATTTATATAAAGCATATACAGTTGTATTTTTATCGAAAATGAGCGATTGTTTCTCTAGATAAGACTCTTATTCCTCGTCTGGTATCGTTTAAAGCCCTTTGAAGCTGCACTGAAACTAATTATGACCTTCAACCGTTTGGAGACCATTGAAGTCCACTATAAGGAGAATAATCCTGGAATGTTTTCATGAAAAACCTTCATTTCTTTTCGACTGAAGAAATAAAGACATGAACATCTTGGATGACATGGGGGTGAGGAAATTATCAGGAAATTTTTATTTGAAAGTGAACTTATCCTTTAAGGTTATTCAACCTTTGAAATACCTATCATTGCACACAGAGCTTGATGCAAGCTAATGCATGCCTCTGTATATCGATATCTGTGACATCAATCTCCATTATCAAAAACAATGTATATCCATGGTTGCTCATAAAAAAGAAGTAAGCGCACTCAGTTTGACCTAATGAGACACACTGACAAAAATAGTATCCCTAAATCTGCAGACAAAGCATCATCACAAATGATAATTATGGAAATATTTTAATATATCCTGTTTTCACACAGCAGTGCATTAACCTTTGAAGTCTACAGTTTCTTCCTGCTCTTTAGGTGTGAAGCGTTTGATCTCACGTCTGCAGAGTTTCCGTGCTTGTTTCTGCAGACGATATGAACATGTACAGTAAATAAGTGAGTAAATGAAAGCAGAGTTTTCATTTTTGAGTGAAATATTCATTTAATTGTTTGAATGTTTGAGCTCAAGTAGTTGCTATAGCAGTTGAGTTAGGCAACAGGCTGCGAAATATGCTGTTCCTGTCTTAGCTTGATATAATGACACACTATGATGACTAGAAAATAAAGCAAAGGACACTGTATTCTGCAGTCAAATAACATTTTTATTTGTATTTGAAAATAATTTTCAGTGTTTAGGTCCCTCGTGGTGGTACAATGATAGTATCTGATGATGCTTTTGTACTTTGATATATGCTGTGGGTTCCCAGGTGAAAAAATACTACAGTAAATACTATAGTGTTTTTGAACCATACTATAGTAAATTGTAGTATACTGTATATATTATAGTATTTACAACACTTTGTAATGAATGCTACAGCAGTAGTACTGACTAAAGTGAACTGATAAACTGTTATAAATACTGTAGTATACTTTAGTTTTTACTACAGTAAACTGTTGTGTATATTGTAGAATAATATAGTATAATATACCCTAAAGTTGTAGAAAACTTAGTTTTTTTGTTTATACTATACTATACTATACTATACAATATTGTTTATACTTAAACCTTGTAATTTGTTTATGCTATAATATATATACTATATACTATACTACTTTTGTTTTAAATGTTCATTTAAACCCAGTTGAAAAAATACTATAGTAATTTATAGTAAATACTATAGTGAACCATACTATAGTAAAGTACTTGAATTAATTTATTGTGGTAATTACATAGTTGCTGTGATAATATAACAACTATAGTATAAACAAATTACAAAGTTTAAGTATAAACAATATAGTATAGTATAGTATAGTACAGTAAACTGTTGTGTATATTGTAGTATATATACTATATATAGTATAATATACCCTAAAGGTGTAGAAAACTTTGTTTTTTTTGTTTATACAATACTACACTATACTACAGTATAGTACAGTATAGTATAGTGTAGTTTAGTATAAACAAATTACAAAGTTTAAGTATAAACAATATTGTATAGTATAGTATAGTATAGTACAGTAAACTGTTGTGTTTGTATTGTAGTACAGTGGGTACGGAAAGTATTCAGACCCCCTTAAATGTTTCACTCTTTGTTATATTGCAGCCATTTGATAAAATCATTGAAGTTCATTTTTTTCCTCATTAATGTACACACAGCACCCCATATTGACAGAAAAACACAGAATTGTTGACATTTTTGCAGAATTATTAAAAAAGAAAAACTGAAATATCACATGGTCCTAAGTATTCAGA
Source organism: Anabarilius grahami (assembly GCA_003731715.1). Lineage (NCBI taxonomy): Eukaryota > Metazoa > Chordata > Actinopteri > Cypriniformes > Xenocyprididae > Anabarilius > Anabarilius grahami. Next base: position 2,182,424 of record RJVU01007700.1, on the reverse strand, counting down.
CCCTTTGCTGTGACACTCATATATTTAACTCAGGTGCTGTCCATTTCTTCTGATCATCCTTGAGATGGTTCTACACCTTCATTTGAGTCCAGCTGTGTTTGATTATACTGATTGGACTTGATTAGGAAAGCCACACACCTGTCTATATAAGACCTTACAGCTCACAGTGCATGTCAGAGCAAATGAGAATCATGAGGTCAAAGGAACTGCCTGAAGAGCTCAGAGACAGAATTGTGGCAAGGCACAGATCCGGCCAAGGTTACAAAAAATTTCTGCTGCACTTAAGGTTCCTAAGAGCACAGTGGCCTCCATAATCCTTAAATGGAAGACGTTTGGGATGACCAGAACCCTTCCTAGAGCTGGCCGTCCGGCCAAACTGAGCTATCGGGTGAGAAGAGCCTTGGTGAGAGAGGTAAAGAAGAACCCAAAGATCACTGTGGCTGAGCTCCAGAGATGCAGTCGGGAGATGGGAGAAAGTTGTAGAAAGTCAACCATCACTGCAGCCCTCCACCAGTCGGGGCTTTATGGCAGAGTGGCCCGACGGAAGCCTCTCCTCAGTGCAAGACACATGAAAGGCCGCATGGAGTTTGCTAAAAAACACCTGAATTGACTCCAAGATGGTGAGAAATAAGATTCTCTGGTCTGATGAGACCAAGATAGAACTTTTTGGCCTTAATTCTAAGCGGTATGTGTGGAGAAAACCAGGCACTGCTCATCACCTGTCCAATACAGTCCCAACAGTGAAGCATGGTGGTGGCAGCATCATGCTGTGGGGGTGTTTTTCAGCTGCAGGCACAGGACGACTGGTTGCAATCGAGGGAAAGATGAATGCGGCCAAGTACAGGGATATCCTGGACGAAAACCTTCTCCAGAGTGCTCAGGACCTCAGACTGGGCCGAAGGTTTACCTTCCAACAAGACAATGACCCTAAGCACACAGCTAAAATAACGAAGGAGTGGCTTCACAACAACTCCGTGACTGTTCTTGAATGGCCCAGCCAGAGCCCTGACTTAAACCCAATTGAGCATCTCTGGAGAGACCTAAAAATGGCTGTCCACCAACGTTTACCATCCAACCTGACAGAACTGGAGAGGATCTGCAAGGAGGAATGGCAGAGGATCCCCAAATCCAGGTGTGAAAAACTTGTTGCATCTTTCCCAAAAAGACTCATGGCTGTATTAGATCAAAAGGGTGCTTCTACTAAATACTGAGCAAAGGGTCTGAATACTTAGGACAATGTGATATTTCAGTTTTTCTTTTTTAATAAATCTGCAAAAATGTCAACAATTCTGTGTTTTTCTGTCAGTATGGGGTGCTGTGTGTACATTAATGAGGAAAAAAATGAACTTAAATGATTTTAGCAAATGGCTGCAATATAACAAAGAGTGAAAAATTTAAGGGGGTCTGTACTTAAAAGTTGCAGAAAACTTTTTTTTTGTGTGTTTATACTATACTATACTATATTGTTTATACTTAAACTTTGTAAATACTATACTATTATGATAAAATTAAGAAATATATGAATATTTAGTGTTGTTGAATCATTCTACGATCATTAGATATTCATGTCAGTTTGTTTGTTGTAGCTATGGACCATGAAATTATATTATAATTAAAAAATAATAGTTCTAATTTAATATTAATTAATTATTATAGTAATTTTGTGTTCCCTCAAGTGCTGAAAAAAAAAAAGAGTGAACTACAACCAAGTGTAAAATATTTATAAAAGGACAGAATCAGTATCTCAGACTTCATTGGTTGGCAACTTTACACAATATCCGAAACTACTGCATCTTTGATCTGGTTTGTACTGGTTATCTCGCTGTACTACTGATGTGACTCAACTCAGTACTTCCTGTCGTTGACGTCAGCGCCCAGCATATAAATAGCGCTCGAGCTCAGCGTTCAGACAAAGCGCTTCCGGCGACGACTTCATGTAATTCTTCACTGACAGGGTGAGAAACCCAGACTTTCTGCTGAGGGTAGCCCCCTTGGAACCGAATGAAGAAACAAATCTTACTACATTTCACATACCGAGGACTAGTAAGAAAAGGGAAAAAGAGTAAAAGAAGAAAATGGACAAGTTTATATTACGGAAAGCCGAGCCCAAGGACGTATCGGACATACTGCGACTCATAAAGGTAAAAACAGAGCTACGGCGCATGCGTGTAACGTTACGCATCATTATTATATTTTTTTTTACTTTAATTTTTTTTTAGATAAATATATAGAAAATGTTTGTTTGTGGACTAATTTACGCTATTTTAATAATTTTTAGGAACTTGCGAAATTTGAGGAAATGGAGGAACAGGTCGTCCTGACCGAGAAAGGTACACAATTGTTATTCGGTCTCCAAAATCGAGCGTTTTCGATATGTGGATGTTTTTTTTTTTGAATGTATAATAATTATTTATGCCTGTTTATTGTTTTTAGAGTTGCTCGAGGACGGTTTCGGAGATCATCCGTTTTACCACTGCGTCGTCGCTGAAGTACCGAAAGATAAACAGTCTCTTGAAGGCAAGTTTAACGACAACATCGGTGTTTTTATTACAAAAAATAACTATGAGCTACACACATTTATTGAGGATACAATATTGTTGGAATTTTTTACAATTTATCTTTCTGCGTCATGCGTAAGAAATGACGTCAGAGCCGCTGAATCAGCGTCCCGTTAGTTTCTCTTCTCTTTAATCCTCATGTTTTCCACTTCAGGTTATACAGTGGTTGGCTTTGCCATGTACTACTTCACCTATGACCCCTGGATTGGGAAGCTGCTTTATCTGGAAGACTTCTATGTGATGAAGGAATTCAGAGGTATGAATAACAGATGCTAAAAACAAAGAAGAATTGCTTTGAATTGGTCATATATAATGTATATTTCTGCTATTCAGGTTATGGGATGGGCTCTGAAATCCTGAAGATGCTGAGTGAGGTATACATAATGTATTAACCTTAACCTGTTCACTGTCACCCCCACTTTTTTTTTTAGACAAGAAAATGCACTATCCAAACTTAAATGGTTGTAATTCAAGAATACTTTGGAATATAGACATAAGGCTGGTCTTGTTTTAAAGATGAAATTTGGCAGATTATTGTAGAAGTGAAATGACTTATGTAAGTGAAACAGAAACAAAGTTATATAAGTTTATGAAAATGTGAAAATATTTTATATAAAATGTATATTTTACAAAACAAGTTTTACTCTAAAACTGCAAGGAAATCAAAGCCAAAAATCTGAACAAGTTGTGTTCCAAGTTTCAGGTTGATATCTCAAAAAATGAGCTTTCAGTAAGATTTTGTTTGGGCGCAGTACTACACTTTTTCACTAGATGACACCCAAGCTCCATTACTGACCATATAAAAGCACCTCCATTTCCATATAAAGGTTTGAGTGATCTGAATCATATATTTCCATCATTTTCATACTATTTATGAAGTAGACATCCTATATAGAAGTAGTATGGGAAGTTTGGCAGAATTTGATATGAATTCAGCCTCTAATAAACATTAAAAACAACAAGTATGTGGGTTGTAGATCACCACCACAATCATAAATGTATTTATTTATTTTTTCTATTAAACATTTTCAGACCTTTTTTTCTCAAAAAATTGAAAACATGAAAACAAACATGTTTCAACCAATCTTTAATGATTTTTCATGTTCATCGCTATTTCAAAATAAACGTCTGAACATGCCTTTATGAGTATGAAAATATGCTTGTTGCAAATTGATAAATTACTGCTCCTCTGTAATTTATTTTGAAAATCAGTCTAGAGATATATAGTTTGTCAAAATTAGTTTAGGTTTAGTATAGAATATTATTGTTTGAAATATGTAAATGCTGTGAGCCAGTGAGTTAACAGGTTAAATATTGTTCTTGTTAATATGGGTTTAAGTCATTTTAAACTCATTTGTTATTATATTTTTGTCTGTAGACGGCAGTGAAGACTCGATGCAGCGGTATGCACTTCATCGTGGCCGAGTGGAACACGTCCTCCATCGAGTTCTACAAGCGGCGCGGAGCTTCAGATCTCTCCCACGAGGAGGGATGGCGTCTGTACGAGATTGACAAGTGCAACCTGCTCAAGATGTCATCCAAGTAGACGCCAGTGCAGAAGGGAAAAGTTTAAAGGAGCATTTCGACAGCAATAGAGTAGATCAGTGTGTTTCCCAACCCTGGAGGCACACCGGCATGACACATCCTCCTAATCAAACGCACCTGATTCAACTCGTCAGCTTGTTAGTAGAGACTCCAAGACTAGAAGTAGAAATGTGCGCTGTCGGTGTGCCTCCAGGAACAGAGTTTGGGGAAAACAATAGTTGATACACCTGCAATGTATCGTTTTAAAATAAAGCTTATACTTTAAGAATGAGACTGTGTGATTGATCACTGATTGGTCCTAGTGAAGGTTTTGTTGGGTCGGGATGTAAAGAAACACTAGCAACTCTTTATGTTTTGGTTAATTGCTGCAGAGTTTTCTCTGTGACATATTATTTCAAAATATAAATCATATCTTGACGAGTAATTTTCATCTAACAGACAGGTTAAAAAGTAGGTGTGTTGACTTGAAGCATGTATGACATCAAAGAACCGCGACTTGCGGCTCCGTATGCTTTCAAATCGCTCTTGCGGTACTTTGTCATAACACACATCAAGCCAAACAGACATAATGACATCCTTTAGAAAATGTTTTAATCATGTGATGCTGTTTGGAAACAAGGAGACGTCCAAATCAAGACGCAACCAGTTCAGAGGTTGTTTTAATGCTTCCAGTTGCAGTTTTGTTTGCGTAGAAAGAGGAAGTTCAGACTCTAACAGTACATGCTAACCTCAATGTTTCCTCTTAACCTTCTATTCTTATAAGTCAGAAAACACGCCATCACATCACACTGTATATATAATTTATTAGTGAATTTAACACAATCCCAGTAGTTTTTCAAGTTAAAAACTTTCCAGACAGACCACTAACTCCTCCCCGATTGAAAAGAGGAAGTGGCTAGTGCAAAAGCAGGTCATAAACGTGAGCGAATGATGGAGATCCCTCATCAGCCGTATCACAATAACCTGAGACGTGATGATGTACCTATAAACAAACAACACAGCAAGGGAAAGTCATGCTGATTTCTGAGAAAGTGAAGATTTGGTGGTACTGTGAAAAATAGCACAGCTGAAACAAAACACACACTTAAACACGCCTGAATGTCATTGCATTAGTTATCAAAAAATTACACCAAGCAGCATAAAACAGTTAAAAATAAGGTATTGTGTTCACTTGTGATTGGATGAAAATGTTCGTTAATGTGATTTTCGACACCTGTGTAAACTGACTTCATACATTCACTAAAACAACAGCTCAGACCAGTGGGTTTTAGTGTGGGACACTCACTGAATAAGGTAATCTGGCAATTTTACTATCATTTAACATGTTTTATGTGTAAACAATTATCAGTGCAATACGGAAAAGGGCTTTATAAGACTTCATAAATGTTGTTTATTCATTTTGTGCACCTGTGTCGTGTTTATTATTTTGTACCTAAGCTTTGGTCTCCCCGCTGGAACTCGTTTCCGCTTGATCCTATTAAAAACACAAAGTGAAGTTAAAGCTCAGTGTGTTTCCGAACACAACATCTGCTGGATCTGTAGCTCAAACAGCATGGCGCTAGAAACACAAAGATCATGGGTTTGATTCCCAGGGAATGCATGAGCTAATGTAAAAATGTATACCGTATTATAAATGTGTAAGAAGAGACAAACTCACCTTCTGCTGACTCTTCTTTGAGGCTGGTTTGTCTTTGATGAGCTTCTCCACAGTAACATAAGCCTGAAGTGCCAAGTCGTATATGGAGTCTCCTGTTTTCTGTGTGGTGGAAAGATTAAAAAAAGGTCACTTCACTGTAATGAGTTATTCACACATACAGGGATTTTTTTTTCCCACTGGAAGTGTGTGTGTGTGTGTGTTTCAACTGCTGAATGCCCTAATGTTATTGGAGGGCTACACAACCGATCTAAGCTTTTGGAAATCTGGTCTTAAATGTGATGCATTACCTGTAAAAAAAAATAAAATTGTATTTAAATTTCACAACAAATGTGTTTTCTTGCTGCTTAAAATTCAATGCATGATATCATAAACAGGATTTTCAATGTACAGTGCTCAGTGTAAATGAGTACACCCCCTTTAAACTATCTCACCCTAATTTGAGTAAAACTGAAAAATGTGTAATCTAAGTTATATTATTAACCTTACTTTCATGTTATAAGTTAAACAGATGCTATATTAAACTTAGTCTTGACAACATTTTGGAAATTGTTTTTGTGTTCATTGAGATATTGTTTAAAATGTTACTTTTCAAAGGGGGTGTACTCATTTACGCTGAGCACTGTATGAATTAAACTCATTCAGAATGCCAATAATACATGACAAGGTTATATATAATTATATATATATATATATATCCCCCTTTTGCTGCCAAAACAGCAATGACCCGTCGAGGTATGGACTCCTCTAGACCCATGAAGGTGTGCTGTGGTATCTGACACCAAGATGTTGCAACAATGCTTAGGAAGGTGGTGCGTGTCAAAGTAACATCCACATGGATGGCAGGACCCAAGGTTTCCCAGCAGAACACATTGCCCAAAGCATCACACTGCCTCCGCCCATGACCCTGTCGCCGGTTCACCGCTGTTCCTTCCTTGGACCACTTTTGATAGATACTGACCACTGCAGACCGGAAACACCCCACAAGAGCTGCAGTTTTGGAGATGCTCTGACCCAGTCATCTAGCCATCACAATTTGGCCCTTGTCAAACTCGCTCAAATCCTTACGCTTGCCCATTTTTCCTGCTTCTAACTCATCAACTTTGAGGACAAAATATTCTAAGTGCACATATTGTAAGTACACAAGTCAACAAAATATATAACACTGTTCTAGTGGTTTTTGGATCCAAAAATCGTACATATTGTGCCTTTTAAAATGTTTAGATATTTGTACTGGAACACTGGATTTTTTTTTGTGTAGTGAATAAAATATCTCCAATTTATAAATTATAAGCTACTTTTGATTGGCCGTCAATGAAGAAAGTGCAATGCATTTTGGGGCCAGATGGTATAGCAGTGTAGCAAACTGGTCTATGCAATAATCCAAACAACCTTGACCACATGATGTGACCTGAGGGGGCATCAGGGTCAAATCAGACCAAGTGTGAAAACAGCCTAATTCTGGTGTCTGCCTATTTTGGGCTGTTTTACGTTTTTACCCAGTGACCCCGCTGGCTGTTCAGGACATATCTCTCAGCATATCTGACAGGACGAGGACATGCAGCTTTGAAACTGCCCTTTAGAGAGATTCTAATCTAAAACCGCTCGCTTGTGTCATGATGTGTGTTGACAGGGTTTCAGCAGGACGCGTGTGACGGCGAGAGATAGCGAAAGAGGTTCAGACCACTTTCCACTGCAAAGACCATATTAGTTACTATCAAAACAGACAAACGGCTGATAACGCAGTGTTGATGCACATCTCAGCGTGAGGCTCAGTTTGTGTCCTTGGGAGTTTTTAGGAATGTGTTTCATCTGCTGTTTTTAAACTGGGCTGATGTGGTGGAAAGTTACAGATCGTCACCTCGCCTCGCCCTTTTCCTCCTCCTCTCGCTTTGTGGCGCGTCTCATCAGCGCTGTTGCACATGAACGCTCAAAAACACTGTCCCAGACGATAATCTCTCACAACCCTACAGCCAATAAAAATCAAAGGCACACAGGAACTCGAGACACACCTACCTTTGCGATGGTCACTGCCTCTTGAGGATAATACATGGATGCTCCCACAGCCATTAGACCAGAAGGGTAGATCAGTCTCTTCAGCCTGGAGCCTAAAGTACAAAATAACCCTAAAACTTACACTACCGTTTGAGGTCAGTCAGATTTTATTAATTGATTTTGAAAGAATTTAATAGGACACATTAAAGGATTAGTTCACTTTCAAATGAAAATTAGCCCAAGCTTTACTCCCCCTCAAGCCATCCTAGGTGTATATGACTTTCTTCTTTCTGATGAACACAATCTGAGAAATATTAATAAATATCCTGACGCATCAAAGCTTTATAATGGCAGTGAGCGATACCATAGAGAATGAAGCTCAAGAAAGTGCCTCCATTCACATCCATCCATCATAAACTTACTCCTCACGGCTCTAGGGGTTAATAAAGGCCTTCTGAAGCAAAGTGATGCGTTTGTGTAAGAAAAATATCCATATTTAACAAGTTATGAAGTAAAATAGCTTCCGCCAGACTGCCTTCTGTATTTAAGGTACAGTTTTCCGTAAGTTGAATAGGGAAGGCATAAGCGTTTTGAACTGCAAGAGTTTTACACTTGAAGTTGAATACGGAAGGTGGAAGCTGGATATTTTACTTCATAACTTGTTAAATATGGATATTTTTTTTACACACACGCATCGCTTCGCTTCAGAAGGCCTTTATTAACCCCCTGGAGCAGTGTGGAGTACGTTTATGATGGATGGATGTGGATGGAAGCACTTTCTTGAGTTTCACACTCATTTATCCCGCTCACTGCCATTATAAAGCTTGGATGTGTCAGGATATTTATTAATATATCTCTGATTGTGTTCATCAGAAGGAAGAAAGTCATATACACTTAGGATGGCTTGAGGGCGAGTAAAGCTTGGGCTAATTTTCATTTGAAAGTGAACTAATCCTGTACATTTGTAGAATAAAGTTCTTTCAAAATTTATCAAAGAATTCTGAAAAGCAAATTGCACCATTTTCCATAAAAATATAAAGTGTTTTCAAAATTAATAATCAGAAATGTTTCTTGTGCAGCAAATCAGCATATCAGAATGATTTCTGAAGGATCATGTGAGACTGAAGACTGAAGTAATGATGCTGAAAATTCAGCTTTGATCACAGGAATAAATTACATTTTGAAATGCATTTCAAATAATAAAAAAATGCATATTAAGTTGTAATAATATTTCACAATTTTTACTGTATTTTTGATCAAATAAACGCAGCCTTGGTGAGCAGAAGACACTTCTTAGGTGTATAAAAATCTTACCGACCCCAATCGTATGAATGGTTTTGTATTTAAAATATCAGTGGATGCAAGACCGCAAATAAAGTTTTAGATCAGTTCATATTTTTGTCCCTTTAAAGATGCAATGTGTACATTTTGGGAGGATATATTGACAGAAATGCAATATAATATACATAACTATGTTTTCAGTGGTGTATAAAGACCTTGCATAATGAACCGTTATGTTTTATTACTTTAGAATGAGCCATTTCTATCTACATACACCGCGGGTCCCCTTACATGTTAAGTCGCCATTTTGCGCCGGCATATTTCTACAGCAGACCTAAACGGACAAACTGCTCTACAGAGTGCGTTTCGTCACTATGTTGTTCTTCTTCATTGGTGTTTTTAGAAGCAGCTTGCATCGTCACTACGTTGAATACAGTAGTAGTAGCAGTAGTAGTAGTAGTAGTAGTAGTAGTAGCAGTAGTAATAGTACGTCGTCTTCGTAGTCTGGTTTAGAAGCAGATACCATTCTTTGTTAAAAGTAAGAAGAAACTTCATAGCTTGACTGGTTACTCTCTGCTATCTCAGACGATGACATCTTTGTCCTGTATCGGTCACCGTAGCTTCTCTATATGCTTCGAAAGGGCGGGGTGAGCAGTGGACTGAGAGCAACCTCACCGCTAGATGTGCTAAAATTTACACACTGCACCTTTTAATGAATTGCAGGTTCATGAGCTCTGAAATATATCACTACCTCTTCCTAGGAAAAGGCCCAGGATCCCAGCGAAGCCGATGATTCCAGCTCTGGGGTAAAACTCAGGCGGAGGGTTCTTCAAGTAGGCATAACTGTCTGGATTACAGTGCAAAAGATTCACTTCAGTGATGAAAGTTTATTTAAAAAGTCATGTTGTGTTTGTGTAGGAGCGTTCGCTTACTCTGCCCAAACTGTACTGTGCTGTCAACCTTGGGTTTCACAGTTCCATAGACACCCTGAGATAAGGTGCAAAAACAGAATGTTACTCTTTATACTGTTACTTTCAGAATCGAGGAATGAGAATCTCTAGTTGTTTTTAATTTATAAGAATCACTTGATTTAGTGTCATACAGGTCTGAAATCACATGACAGAATTCTCATTTTTGCCTGAACTATTTCTTTGAACTTCTTTTGAACTTCTGCAGAGTCCAAAGGTTTATTAGTGTACTTTATAACATCTAGGTTATATTTTAAAATTTGCTAAATGCACCTCCTAGACAAATCTTTATCAGTAACCATAAACCCATAATGCATAAGCGACAGAGATATAAGAGTCTATATCTTAGGGCATATATAGCAGACTATCTGATTTCTAAGAGATAAGATAATATATCTGATAGATGGAATCTGAATATGCAAAAGTGAAGTGCTTGAGCAAACTCAAGACAACTATTAAATAAATACAAATTCAAGATTAAACAAAATGGGGGAAAAAATGTGACAGAAGGCTTTGGAGATTGTGTGCAAATGTTATTTTTAACAATTAAAAATATTATATAATATATATATATATATATATATATATA
>RJVU01007700.1:2149877-2163083 GCA_003731715.1 Anabarilius grahami | reverse complement strand
TTTTTAAAAGAAGTTTCGTCTGCTCACCAAGGCTACATTTATTTAATTAAAAATACAGTAAAAAACAGTAATATTGTGAAATATTATTACAATTTAAAATAACTGTTTTCTATTTGAATATATTTGACAAAGTAATTTAATCCTGTGATCAAAGCTGAATTTTCAGCATCATTACTCCAGTCTTCAGTGTCACATGATCCTTCAGAAATCATTCTAATATGCTGATCTGCTGCTCAAGAAACATTTAATGTGTACAATTGTACAAAATATGTGTACAATATTTTTTTTCAGGATTCTTTGATGAATAGAAAGTTCAAAAGAACAGTGTTTATCTGAAATCTAATCTTTTGTAACATTATAAATGTCTTTACTGCCACTTTTGATTGATTTAATGCATCCTTGCTGAATAAAAGTATTCATTTCTTTAATTTCTTTTCAAAAAAATAAAAATAAAAATTCTTACTGACCCCAAACTTTTGAACGGTAGTGTATAATGCTACAGAAGCTTTGTATTTCAGATAAATGCTGTTCTTTTGAACTTTCTATTCATCAAGGAATCCTGAAAAAAAAAGTACACAACTGTTTTCAACATTGATAATAATCATAAATGTTTCTTGAGCAGCAAATCAGCATATTAGAATGATTTCTGAAGGATCATGTGACACTGAAGACTGGAGTAACGGTGCTGAAAATTCAGCTTTGATCACAGGAATAAATTACTTCAAATATATTTAAATAGTATTTAAATAGTACACAGTTATTTTAAATTGTAATAATATTTCACAATATTACTGTTTTTACTGTATTTTTAATTAAATAAATGTAGCCTTGGTGAGCAGACGAAACTTCTTTTAAAAACATTAAAAATCTTAGTGGTTCCAAACTTTTGGACTGTACTGTATATATATATATATATATCTCAACCCAGTCAGTTTCTTTTCAGGATTTAACGGTGATTTGTCGCCATCTGGTGTTCGATGTTAGAAATGCACTTGACGTGCCGCAGCTCACTGTTATCAGACGGTCTGATACATTTAGATAAAATCGGCGAACTGCTATAAAATATAAGGTTTGTAAAGCGTTATAACCTTTAATTTCATCTTATATTTTCAGCATAAACAGTGACACAATCAATAAAGCCAAAAAAGTTAAACTTTTACTACCGGTATTATAATCTAACACTAAGAAAACTAAGAGTTTTTATGCAATAAACCCAGTTTACAGAATCACAGCATCCTAAAATAGTAGATAGAATAATATCTTTATTTAAACAAGTAAAATAGTTAATTTTATTTTGCTGTGTCCTTGTATTTCCTGTCCTCACATGCCTCCTTAAAGCTCAAAAACAAATTATCTTTATAATAAAATGAACTGAAATCATTGTGCATGTGTGTTTAAGAGAGCGCGATTATACGCGTTATGAGAGCATTAGCGGGATCACAGTCCAGAACACGAACTGAACCCTCAGCTGAAGTTTTTAATTCTCACCTTGTACATGTTCCCGTCTTCTTCTCCCCCATTGAGCGGCCGCGAGCAGACGTTCACGCGCAGAGCGCCATCTAGAGTTCATAACGCTCACTACATTCCCCAGCTTCACAAAAATTGATATTCTTGACATGCTGTTCAACTGTACTAATGCATAAAACATTACAATTCATTTCTAATAATATTTTTTCAATAGAGTAGAAATGGATATAATTGTTTTTTATTTATTTAGCGTATGTATTTATTTATTTTTTATGTAATCTGTGTGTTTTCAATGATTCTGTTCTATTTAGAGTCAAGTTAAGTCTTTTAAAGCGCTTATTAAATGAATACTTATCAATCTTAAATCAGATTTAAAGGGTTAGTTCACCCAAAAAATGAAAATAATGTCATTTAGCTTACTCGGAGCGTTATGAATCTTTTGTGTCGATTCAGAGATTCGGATCGCGTGTCAAACCGCGAAACTGCTGAAATCACGTGACTTTGGCGCTCCGAACCGCTGATTCGACACACTGATTCACAGCGCTCCGAATATTCCTGAGGCAGTGTTTTGAAATCGGTCATCACTTTATAAGTCGATTTAGTTTTTTTGGCGCACCAAAAATATTCTCGCCGCTTTATAATATTAATATTGAACCACTGTACTCACATGAACTGATTTAAATATGTTTTTAGTACATTAATGGATCTTGATAGAGGAAATCAGTGAGGCCTCACTGAGTCATCGGATTTCAACAAAAATATCTTAATTTGTGTTCCGAAGATTAACGAAGGTCTTACAGGTGTGAAACGACATGAGGTTTGAATAATAAATGACATTATTTTCATTTTTGGGTGAACTAACCCTTTAATTTTAGTCTTTCGCAGCGTTTTCCCGCCATCTAGTGTTCATGAAGCGTATTGCAGTAAACTAATACCCATAAATGATTTATTACGCCTATATTTATTATATTATTTTATTTGTAAGAAGGAAATTTTTCATCCTGGAGATTTAGATCTGATCATCCTCTCTTGGCTGAAACTCTATAACTGGTTTCCTAGCAACCACTACTGGTCTGACAACAAACACCAAAGCCAGTTTTTCAGCACTACTGTATGTCAATCAGTGGCATTTGACACTTTCTAAACTTTACAAATGCCTAATAATGTCTGAGAACATCGATTCTAATATTCAGAACGATCCTTTCTCGTTTATGGAGCATTATGAGAAGTGTGCCAGAAGAATTCAGTCATATTGGAGATCGTTTAGGGACAGACGACTCTTCAGACTCATGACGAATACTCTCCGCTCCGCAGTAAGTTCCTAATGTAGCCCCGCCCCTTTTCAGCGCCGCGCTCGCTCGTTGTGTTCTGTCTTCCGGTTTGTATTTCCACAGTATGTAGGTAAGATCTTACGGATTTAAGAATGAACGGCTCGTTTTTAAATCTTCCCGGTCTACTGACATTTGTGACCTTCGTTAACTCTACAATAAGTAAATCCATTTCATAAGCTACTCTTGGACAGAGCTACGAGAAAATGGAAGTTCAAAGACAAAATTCTAAAGATGGCTGCTCGCTTGTTTCTTTGCCGCATCTAGACAAGTCCTTTCACTCGGCGGCCATCTTTGAAACACCAAATTTGTGTGTGTGTGTGTGTGTAAACATTATTATTATTATATATTTTTTTATTCACCTTTCAGAAAAACATGCAATGACATTTAACTCTCGGCATTCAAGTGCAGCTCCTATGTCTTTGAATGGGAAAACATCAAATTCTCTAACGCTGTTTGCCAAGCTTTCCATTAAATTTCATATTTGAAATCACCAATGAAATCTGACAACAACTGTCTCATAAATTTTGTTTCTAAACGCTCGAATCTTGACAAAAAACGGTATTTTTCAGGCTGGATCCAGCTAATGCGCATGCGCAGTCTCATTTCGAAGCGCGCGTCTGACTGTTTCTATAGAAACCGGAGCTTCTAATGGTCGCTGCAGATGACTTTACCAATCGGCGATTGGCTCTTATTTAGAAGGCGGGACATAAATGGTGAAACTGAACATCTTTTATACAAAATATATATTTTACAGAAAAATTTGGACTCTAAAATTGCTAGAAAATCAAAGCCATATGTCACACCAAGTTGTGTTACAAATTTGAAGTTGATATCACAAAAATTGAGGACCACAAGGAGAATTTTCAAACTAAAAAAAGGATAGGACAATATGAAGTCCTTAGCAATGCATATCCACTCATAAAAATACATTTTTTATATATTTACGGTAGGAAATTTACAAAATATCTTCATGGAACATGATCTTTATTTAATATCCTAACAATTTTTGGCATAAAAGAAAAATTTATAATTTTGACCCATATAATGTATTGTTGGCTATTGCTACAAATATACCGGTGTGAGTTGTTTTGTGGTCCAGGATCACATATATTGGTAAAATGTACTCCAATACATACTCTTTCCACCAGTTACTCAGGCCCCAAATTTATCTGTTTTACTGTAAATCAATATATTTATTAGATTACTTTCCTTTCTGCACTGTTATTATAATAAACTTTATCAAGTGTGTGTACGTCACAGGAACAGTTTCCGGCTTTGACAGTTCTGCATCATCTCAGTCCCAGAGAAGCAGAACTTCTGAAAGACCCCAGTCTAAAGTGCAAGATCCGATTCAGGTAGGTGTATTTCATATAAATGCTTATCAAGCAGCATTGTGCGGCAGCATATATTAAATAATAATAATAATAATTCTGTTGCCCAGAATGTGTCACAGATACATTTAAGTACAATTAAATCAATCTTTGCATCAGATTGCCAGTCCATCGCTTAGCAGAATCATAACTGCAACCTGTTTGTTTCATGCAGGATAGGAAAAATATAATTTCTTTATTTTTAATAAAGGAGGGAGACTGAGGCTAGTTGTCACAGAAGTGGAAATGTTCAGTCAGTTTTCTGTAGATTTAAATGTTTCTGTCTGACTTAAAAATAAACCTATGCCGAGAAATATTTACTGGAATAAAATGTGTGACAACCTGCCCCAGTCTCTTTTATATAATAACATTTCTGTTCAGGTTTGCAGGTCCTCGATTTCCACCTTCTGTTGTGTTCAAGATTTTCCACACTGGAGGAGGACGACACTATCTGTCTGGCCAAAAAGCCTTTGCTCCCTCCAACCAGGTCATGAGTACTTGTCCAGTCTAGTAAAGATACTGTTATAGTTTTTATTCAAATTTTGAATAAATTTTTATTTTTTTCCATTTCCTTTTTTGTCATTTTTTGTTGCTTTTGTTTTTAAATATATCTATATATTTAATAAAATAAGAAATCTTATGGTCTTGGATCAGTTCAGTTTATTCTCGTGCATCTTATTTTTTGTGTAAACAAAACTATTTTCTATGGAAGTCCATTCCTCCAAAAATCATGTTCAGGTAAGTCATAATTATGACATAAAAAGTTGAAATTGTGACATAGTAAGTCATAATTATGATATAAAAAGTCAAAATTATGGCAAAGTCTGAATTATGAGATAAAAAGTCAAAATTATGACATAAAAAGTGAGATTAAAATGTCGAAATTGATTTAAAAAGTCAATGATGACAAAAAGTTGAAATTATGAGACAATCAGAATTGAGATAAGTTAAAATTTTGACTAAATGTAATAATTATGAGATTAAAGTCTTAAAAAAAAAAATTGTCGAAATTATGACTTAAAAAGCCATAATTAAGACAAAAAGTCAAAATTATGAGATACAATTATGACAGAAGAATTATGAGATTAAAAGTAAAAAATTTTATCTCAAAATTATGGCTTTTTAAGTTAGAATTTTGGCTTTTTATCTCAATTATGACTTTTTAGGTCACAATTTTGACTTATCTCATAACTACGACTTTTTATCTCATAATTTTGACTACCTCAAAATTGCGACTTTTAAGTCATAATTTTAACTTTTTATTTCAGAATTATAACTTTTTATCCCATAATTTTGAATTTTTATCTCATAATTATGACCTTATATGCCATAATTTTGTAATTTTTATACCATAGTTATGACTTACCAGAGCATGATTTTTTATTTATGTGGCAGAAATGGGCTCCCATATTTTTACTACGAGAGCAAAAGAAAAAAAAAACATGCATTTTAATTATTGCGTATTATGTGCGTCTACATCAACAGGGCACAGCAGACACCTGCAGAATGATGGGAAATAGAGCCTTTATGGATCTCATTTCAGTGAGCGAGATTCACAAATCCGCTGTTGAACCACAAGACGTGATTTGCATGAGAGACTATATGCAGGTGGAAGAAAAACACCCTTCAAACTATTTCACAACTCGATTTCAGTGAAGTGATCATGCATTTGTGTTCATCCTTTTCTCCTACTCAGTACTCAAGCCACATGGATGAGCTTCCAGCACGTCTAGGTGGCAGAGAAAACGGATGGAGGTTCCTGTCTCTGAAGGTGCTGTCCCGCGACATTATGCTCAGAGGAGGCGTAAAGCCTTTAACGAGATGTTTTGGTGTAGGCAAACTGAATACGGTCCTGCCGTTAAGACATCTTGCCCGCTCTGATTTTGCCGGACAGCAGCTCTCGCGCAGGTATTCAGATTCATCTTGCATTAGTCTCTAACAATTGTCTCACTCCCAGATCCCAAACAAACCAAATGTCATAGTTAAAGAACAATATTTCTCAACTCAGTATGTTTTTAACTCTTTTAACATTATTTTGATGTGTCCAGAGGTTTTCTGACCTCCACACGACGCTCTGCCCGCGCTCAAAACACTTCAGCTCACAAGAGACGCCTCTACGGCCTGCCTGAGACTGAAAGAGTATGTTACATTTTAAGATATCATTTTTGCATCTGTATAAACATATAAAGTTTACCATCACTTTTAATGCCAATCAACTCTACATTGAAATAATAGGTGTAGAAACAATTTTCACTTAGAAATTGCTAGTAAATTACATGTAAACCATGATTTAATTTCAGAAGAGAGGAAGATGGTAATGTTGAATTAGGCTTTGAAGATGTATAGAGCTGGGTGTCATCAGAATAACAATGAAAGTTTATACCGAATTTGTCCTAAAGGCAATAGATAAATAATAAACAAAAGAGGGCCTAAAACCGAGCCCTGAGGCATGCCACTAGTAATTCAAGATTTAAAATGTTTAATTTTAAAGAACTGAGTCTTACCTGATAAATACGATCTAAACCAATCAAGAGGAATACCAGTGATTCCAATGGAAATCAACCTGAAATGGTGTCAAAAGCTGTAATAGTGGATTTAACATCAATATTTAAGGTCTAATGTTTTTAATGAATTTTCTGTGGGACCAAACCCGAGTTGCTCTCCATTTCCAGGTGTTAAATGAACATATGGACAGCATTAATGACCATGACATGAAGAAACAGAACGGGACAACTGAAAAATGGGGCATCAAGATAGTTCTTCCATTAGTTGAGACTGAAGAATATGATGACAACTCATCTGAGTCTGAATGGGAGGAAGAGGCTGAGAAACTGTGCAACTGGTCAAAACAACTGGATATAGATGCTGTCAAAACACCTGAGCTCATTTAGATGGAGAAATAATGTTTTACATGAGTAGATGCCTTGATTAAAGGTTGCATTTCAGTCAAAAACTTTAAACTTTTAGTGCATTATTCTGAGAAATTTAATCAGCAATTAAAATATTAACTGTGTAACTAGTCAAAAACAACAGAAAATTGATGCTGTTGAAACACAAGCTCGTGTAGATGGAGAAACAATGTTTTATTCTTGTAGAGGCCCTGATTTAAGTATATACTACAAACTGTTAGTGCATTATTCTGATTCAGTTGGCAATTAAAATATTAATTGTGAAACTGGTTAAAAACAACTGGATATAGATGCTGTCAAAACACCTGAGCTCATTTAGATAGAGAAACAATGTTTTGCACTAGTAGATTCCTTGATTTAAGGTTGCATTTCAGTTAAAACTTCAAACTAGTAGTTCATTATTCTGAGAATTTTAATCGACAATTAAAATATTAACTGTGTAACTAGTCAAAAACAACAGAAAATTGATGCTGTTGAAACACAAGCTCGTGTAGATGGAGAAACAATCTTTTATTCTTGTAGAGGCCCTGATTTAAGTATATACTACAAACTGTTAGTGCATTATTCTGATTCAGTTGGCAATTAAAATATTAATTGTGAAACTGGTTAAAAACAACTGGATATAGATGCTGTCAAAACACCTGAGCTCATTTAGATAGAGAAACAATGTTTTGCACTAGTAGATTCCTTGATTTAAGGTTGCATTTCAGTTAAAACTTCAAACTAGTAGTTCATTATTCTGAGAATTTTAATCGACAATTAAAATATTAACTATGCAACTGGTCAAAAACAACTGAATATAGATGCTGTTGAAACTCCTGAGCTCATGTAGATGGAGAAACAATGTTTTATTCTACTATAGGCCCTGATTTAAGTATATACTACAACATTTTAGTGCATTATTCTGAGAATTTGAATTGGCAATTAAAATATCAATTGTGCAACTGGTTAAAAACAACTGGATATTGATGCTGTCGAAACAAACAAGGTCATTTAGATGGAGAAACAATGTTTTATTCTTGTAGAGGCCATGATTTAAGTATATTCTACAACATTTTAGTGCATTATTCTGATTTAATTGGCAATTAAAATATTAATTGTGCAACTGGTTAAAAACAACTAGATATAGATGCTGTCAAAACACCTGAGCTCATGTAGATGGAGAAACAATGTTTTACACTAGTAAATGCCTTGATTTAAGGTTGCATTTCAGTTAAAACTTCAAACTTTTAGAGCATTATTCTGAGAAATTTAATCAGCAATTAAAATATTAACTCTGCAACTGGTCAAAAATAACAGAATATATTTGCTGTTGAAACACAAGCTCATTTAGATGGAGAAACAATGTTTTATTCTAGTACAGGCCCTGATTTAAGTACAGTGCCCTCCACAATTATTGGCACCCTTAGTAAATATAAGCAAAGGCAGCTGTGAAAATAAATCTGCATTGTTTATCCTTTTGATCTTTCATTAAAAAAATTCACAAAATTCTAACCTTTCATCGAAGTAAAACAATTGAAAGTGGGGGGAACTCACATTATGAAATAAATGTTTTTCTCCAATACATGTTGGCCACAATTATTGGCACCCCTAGAAATTCTTATGAATAAAATATCTCTGAAGTACACTCACCTAAAGGATTATTAGGAACACCTGTTCAATTTCTCATTAATGCAATTATCTAATCAACCAATCACATGGCAGTTGCTTCAATGCATTTAGGGGTGTGGTCCTGGTCAAAACAATCTCCTGAACTCCAAACTGAATGTCAGAATGGGAAAGAAAGGTGATTTAAGCAATTTTGAGCGTGGCATGGTTGTTGGTGCCAGACGGGCCGGTCTGAGTATTTCACAATCTGCTCAGTTACTGGGATTTTCACGCACAACCATTTCTAGGGTTTACAAAGAATGGTGTGAAAAGGGAAAAACATCCAGTATGCGGCAGTCCTGTGGGCGAAAATGCCTTGTTGATGCTAGAGGTCAGAGGAGAATGGGCCGACTGATTCAAGCTGATAGAAGAGCAACTTTGACTGAAATAACCACTCGTTACAACCGAGGTATGCAGCAAAGCATTTGTGAAGCCACAACACGCACAACCTTGAGGCGGATGGGCTACAACAGCAGAAGACCCCACCGGGTACCACTCATCTCCACTACAAATAGGAAAAAGAGGCTACAATTTGCACGAGCTCACGAAAATTGGACAGTTGAAGACTGGAAAAATGTTGCCTGGTCTGATGAGTCTCGATTTCTGTTGAGACATTCAGATGGTAGAGTCAGAATTTGGCGTAAACAGAATGAGAACATGGATCCATCATGCCTTGTTACCACTGTGCAGGCTGGTGGTGGTGGTGTAATGGTGTGGGGGATGTTTTCTTGGCACACTTTAGGCCCCTTAGTGCCAATTGGGCATCGTTTAAATGCCACGGCCTACCTGAGCATTGTTTCTGATCATTTCCATCCCTTTATGACCACCATGTACCCATCCTCTGATGGCTACTTCCAGCAGGATAATGCACCATGTCACAAAGCTCGAATCATTTCAAATTGGTTTCTTGAACATGACAATGAATTCACTGTACTAAAATGGCCCCCACAGTCACCAGATCTCAACCCAATAAAGCATCTTTGGGATGTGGTGGAACGGGAGCTTTGTGCCCTGGATGTGCATCCCACAAATCTCCATCAACTGCAAGATGCTATCCTATCAATATGGGCCAACATTTCTAAAGAATGCTTTCAGCACCTTGTTGAATCAATGCCACGTAGAATTAAGGCAGTTCTGAAGGCGAAAGGGGGTCAAACACAGTATTAGTATGACGTTCCTAATAATCCTTTAGGTGAGTGTATATTCCCATTCATATTTAAATTTTTTAGCACACCAGGGTGACTAGGAGAATGAAATTTTCCAGCCATGACTTCCTGTTCCACAGGAGTACAAATATGTGTAAACACAAAGGCCAAATTCCCGTAATCATTCATCACAATGAAAAAAAACAAAGAATATAGTTCTGATGTGCAGCAAAAGATTGTTGAGCTTCACAGAATAGAAAGTGGCTATAAGAAAAAAGCTAATGCATTGAAAATCCCCATTTCCACCATCAGGGCAATAATTAAGAAGTTCCAATCAACTAAAGATGTTACAAATCTGCCTGGAAGAGGACGTGTGTCTAAATCGTCCTAATGCACAGTGAGGAAGAAAGTTTGAGTGTCCAAAGATTCTCCAAGGATCACAGCTGGAGAATTGCAGAGATTAGTTGAGTCTTGAGTTTCAGAAAGCCTAAAAAAAATTATCAAACAGAACCTACATCCCCACAAGTTGTTCCGGAGGGTTTCATGAAAAATCCTCTGCTCTCATCCAGAAACAATCTCCAGCATACTCGGTTGTCAGACAAGACTGGAACTTCATACGGGGCCGGCTTCTATGGTCAGATGAAACTAAAAAAAGCGTTTTTTGGCAGCAAACCCACCAGATGGGTTTGGTGCACACATGGATAAAAAGTACCCCATGCCCACAGTTAAATATACTGCTGGATCTTTAATGTTGTGGGCCTATTTTTCTGCTGGAGGTCCTGGACATCTTGTTCAGATACATGGCATCATGGATTCTATCAAATACCAACCATGGCAATACCATGGCTTCATTTGACTATGATAAAACAACATATGGTGACACTTGTATTTGAACATTTGGGCTCTTTTGCTTGAATCCACCTTTTCATACTTCATGCATATGCACTCGAAAGACATCCATCCAAGAAACAGATGGAGGTGACACACTACACATGTACAGGAACCTCATTTTTGTAATTCTCATGAAAAAAATACACCACATGCAACAAGCCAAGCATGCATGATCAGAAAACAACTAATTAGGCCTATATTAAAACTACTAGTTCTATATATATAAAATAATACCTATTTTTTCACTAACTATGGGTTAAAACTAAAAAATATATTTTGATTAGTGATTAGAGAAAGGGATGATGAAACACCAGGGATATTTTACAACAAACTGCCTTTTTTCATTTGTGATGAATATGATTTGATCTAATATATTAAAGACATGTGAATTTGGCATGAAAATGCAGTGCACTTTTAAGGGCCAAAACAATGAAAACATACATCTTTAATATGCTTCCTTCGGTCAGTGAAGGTTAAACAGTGAGTAAGAAGATGCTTATGCACTTGGCAGGATAAACTGGCGCGACAGCTCGCTTTTAGCTTCGCTTTCGGTGGGTAAATGGGTGTCATCGGCCTTCCGCATTTTCCTGCGGCTCTGCGCAGTGACGTGTCGCGTTGACGGCGGGTCGCGCTGTGGCGAAGCTGCGGGCTGCAGCGCGTCTGTCTTTGGAGCTCCGCCCTCCCTGCGCACTCCGCGGCCCGCCCAGCGCCCGCTAACTCCCGATCCAGCCCTGCCCGAGTCTGGGGGAATCCGACGGCCTGCCTGCCCGGGGAAAATCTGGAGGCCGCCCCGCGCGTTGATCTATGGTAAGCGCGCCTGTACAGATGATTCGGACCGCGCGGGTTTTATCCCGCAAGCTCGTTGCACGCGCACGTCGGGTTTATGTGCTGCTATTGCACGTTTTGTTGCATTATGTTGCGCGTTGCGGCTGGAGACGCGAGGCCTCGGATTGGCCGCCGGGCCCCGGGCCTTACGCAGGCCGCACTCAGGCCTTATTCACTGGGGGTGGGTTATTGTTTATAAATGCCCCTGCATGCACGCACAGGCGCGCAACACTAAACGCCCCTTTGTTTTAAAGCAGCGAGCGCGTGCTCGCATATATGCATGCATGGGAATTAAACGCGTGGTGTATTATGGCTCAAAATGGCGCGCGCAGTCAGGTTTTGTTTTCAGTGGAAGGGGAGAAATTATGGTCACAACAAGGCGCCATGTTTATGTCCGGTTTCAGGTGCTGAAATACGAGGAAACCTTCATTGCTTTCATCCGCGCGCGGGGGGTGGAACGCTTCGGCGCGCGCTGCTACACAAATACTTTACAAATGCATGAGGATTCAAGTGTTTCCTCCCGTGCATAAAGCTTTTAATGCATTTTGCGTTGTATTTAAAATGTGTTGCATTATTTTATATAACAAACCTAATGCACAACCGTTTATTGGTGCTCATGTGGATGTTGCATTCATCTTGTCGCAGTCATTTGCAATTTTAATGGTCATGCATGTCCGTCAATTATCTGCTCATATTTATTAGTGTCATATTCGTAAGTCTGCCTGTCTTTCTGCCTCCATATTTATCTGTCTGTCTGCTTGCATGCATGTCTGTCTGTCTTCACATGGCTACATCTGTGTCAAACCTATTGTATGTTTACAAAATGACAACCAGTTCACATTGTTATGATCCCTCATTCAGAAAGCAAATTGGCTTCATTCTGTGTTTACTTTTTTATGTGAGAGTAATTTTGTTATAAATGATAGTAAATGATCTCTAGGAGACACTTTAGATTGATTGTGTGTGTTGTTGTGTTAGTTGTGCCGTGGCCAATGAAGAATAAAGACGATGGATGAGGAGGTGACAAGGCTTGCTCTCCGTTCCCAAGAGCCAAAGATTATCCTGCATGGTTCAGGTAATAAACAAACCGTGACGTCTGTCCTTTCTAAGGTTATGATAGCTTAATGCTAGTGTTGTGTCATTCTCATTCTAGAGATCATTTGATTGGACAAATAATATATTTTGAGCACAGAAGAGAAAGAATGTAACATTTAAATTTGTATGAAAACATTTTGTAAACTTTTAGAAGCACACAAGCATATTGATGACATATGTGACATGAATATGATGGCATAAGTAATCATTTAATAATAAAAATATTTGTCGCATAATGAAATAAAAATGATATAATTATAGTTAAAGATATACAACTATAAATATACATTTATTTGTAATGTTTATTAAATGTATTTTTTTATTATGATTATTAAAATAAAAAATACATTAAATGCCACAACATTATAACACAATATTTTTTAAATAGTATTAAATTAATTATTATTATTATTAAATAATTGTATATAATTAAATTCAAATAATTATATAATTATGATAAAATATGTAATTGTAAATATGCATTTATATGTATTAAATATTTATGTAATTATGAATAATTATTCAA
>RJVU01007700.1:2138452-2149390 GCA_003731715.1 Anabarilius grahami | reverse complement strand
TATATATATATATATATTTGTGAATGATAAATATATGTAAATATGCATTTATATGTATTAAATATTTATGAAATTATGAATAATAATTATTCAAATTAAAAAATATATTAAATGCCACTGTGTTTTTTTTATTACTGTGTCAAAAATATATTTATTTATCATTTGTTTATTTTTTGGGAAGTCTAGTAACTAGTGGTTAACCATTTAAATTGGTCATTATGAATTGTGGACTAGTGATCAAACTTATTTGAATATGTCAGCAGTAGTTTTGGCAGGCACTAAGCGTGTGTGTGTGTGTGTGTGTGTGTGTTGTAGATGAGGGAGGTGCTGGAGAGGAGGAGTATGTGGTGGAGCTGCAGGAGACGGTGCTGGTGTCTGAAGTGGAGGGGGAGGGGGCGTCCGTGCAGGGCTTCTCCTCCGACGAGCTCGTGATCCAGGATGCAGTGGAGGACGTGGTTGCTGAGTACGTACACTGCGATGACGACGAGGGCGTTGCCGTGGAAACCTGTGTGATGTCACTGGAGGGTGAGGAGGAAGAGGAGGATGGCGTTGCCATGGCAGAGATGACAGAGGATGTTTTGGTGGCGGAGGGGAGGGACCAGGACGGGCTGGACCCAGAACACGACTCGGACAGCTGCGGAGACTACCTGATGATCTCATGTCAGTTGGTTAATTAGGTCATTCGTTCACTCACTTAGTTGCCAGTTTATATGTCGTTATTCACTTATTCAATCAGTTGTTTGTTCATTCATTTATTCATTTATTTGCTTCTGACTTCATTTATTCTATTGGTTAACTAGTTCATTCGCTCATTTGTTTGTTCACTCATTTAGTTGCTACTATACATGTCGTTATTCATTTATTCAATCAGTTGTTTGTTCATTCATTCATTTATTCGTTCATTTGTTTCTGTATAATTCATTTATTCTATTGGATAACTAGTTCCTTCGCTTATTTGTTTGTTCACTCACTGAGATGCTAGTTTATTTGTCGTTGTTCGTTTATTTATTCAGTCAGTTGTTTGTTCATTGCTTCATTTATTTGTTTATTTGTTCTTGTCTGATTTGTTTGGACAAACTTGACTTGATTTGTTTTTTGTCTCATTTGCCTCATTTCACCATAAAGATAATGATCCGACCATAATTTTGGTCTTTCTTCCTCCCTGTAGTGGACGATGCTGGTAAGATGGTGTCAGGAGATGGAGAGGAGGTGACGGTAGAGGGGGCAATAGATGACCAGGAGGTGGAGAAAGATGAGGACGGACAGGAAGTCATTAAAGTTTACATCTTTAAAGCAGACTCTGGAGAGGACGACCTTGGTGAGTCAAGTGTCTACAAGAGATTGAGCCAGTGTTATTTTTGCATTATTTATATGCCATTATAGTATTTATTTTTTTCTTCTTTTATTTATTTATTTTTTTTAAAACTCTATTAAGAAGTTTTAGTAATTTTGTGCTTTTGTAATTTTTATTAGTTTTTGTTCTTTTATGTTTCCATTTCATATATTTCCAATTTATGTACTTCATTGTCAAGTCAAGTTACCTTTATTTATATAGAGCTTTATACAATACAGATTGTTTCAAAGCAGCTTTACAGTAATAACAGGAAAATTATTCAATGATGCAAACAGTTAATTTCAGCTGTACAACAGCTCTAAAAAGAAAATAGTGTCATTGTTCGGCTGAAGTCAGTTCAGTGTTGATTCAGTTCCGTTGAAAAGATCATAGTTATTAAATTAGTTCATTTAATCAAAAAGCAGTTCTGCAGAAAAACAGTGGTGCCGTCGTCTAGCTCAGTTCAGTTCTCATCCAATAGTGTCAATGCAGTCAAGTCGGTAATATTATTGAATATTAAGTGTCCCCAAACTAAGCAAGCCAGAGGCGACAGTGGCAAGGAATCCAAACTCCATCAGCTGACAGAATGGAGAAAAAAACACCAGGCTCAGTCGGATCAGTTCCCCTCTGGTCAATGAACGAACACGGTGTGATTATGATTCAGGCTGCATCACAAGTCAGAAATCAGATTGTGGATCGGTAGCATTCAAATATGTCATCCAGTTCCTTTTGCTTGAAGATTGGATTCATCACGCCAGTATGGAGACGAAGGTGGTGATAGGGCTGTGCAGAGGACTTGTCTGGTTCTTGTGGTCTTTGCTGAGGATCTGTACCGATGGCTGTCGTGTCGACGAGGCCTTCACAGGGGATTGTCTAGTTGACAGGAGCTCTGCTGACATTCAGGGCTGCGTTGTGGTCGTGTCTAGGTGCAGGTCCACCATCTGATCTGGATATGGACTGGATACGGCTGACTACGGTAACCTCGGGATAAACAGAGAGACTAATATTAGCGTAGATGCCATTCTTCTTACGATGTAACAAGTATGTTGAGTTTTATGGGAAGTGTTCCCAGTTCCGGTTGACCTAATTTACGCAGCCTAACAATCCTTTAACAGATATGAATAATAGAAATGTGATAATGTGTTGTGTATGCCAGGTTAAAGAGATGTGTTTTTAGTTTAGATTTAAACTGACAGTGCATCTGCTTCCCAAACAAGGCTAGGAAGACTGTTCAAGAGTTTACCAATCAGTGCTTTGTAAGTAATTAACAAGATTTTTGCAGTGTTTAATAGGGCACCAATGGAGTGTTGACTGAACCGGGCTAATATGGTCATACTTCCTGGTTCTAGTAAGAACTATAGCTGCTGTGTTTTGGACCAGCTGGAGTTTGTTTATTAAGCATGCAGGGCAACCACCCAGTAGAGCATTACAATAATCTAGCCTTGAGGTCATGAACGCATGAACTAACTTTTCTGCATTTGTCTTTGAGAGCATATGTCATAATTTAGATATATTTTAAGATGTAAAAATGCGGTTTTACAGATGGTTGAAATGTGGCTTTCAAATGAAAGATTGGTATCAAAGAGCACACCCAGGGTTCTAGCTGATGACGAAGACTTAAAGGGATAGTTCACCCAAAAATGAAAATTTGATGTTTGTCTGCTTACTCCCAGGGCATCCAAGATGTAGGTGACTTTGTTTCTTCAGTAGAACACAAATGATGATTTTTTAACTCCTACCGTTGCCGTCTGTCAGTCGTATAATGCATGTCAATGGGAACTCCATCTATAAGAGTCAAAAAACATGCACAGACAAATCTAAATTAAACCTTGCGGCTCATGATGACACATTGATGTCCTAAGACTTGAAACGATCGGTTTGAGCGAGAAACCAAATAGTATTTATATAATTTTTTACCTCTAAAACACCACTATGTCCAACTGCCCTCCACATCTGGTTGGTGAGGTCTGAACTCATTGAAGTAGAAGCGCGAGGGATCACTTCCGTCATCAGAACGTGTTTTCTGACCTCACCAACCGGATGCTGAAGGCAGTTGGACATAGTGGTGTTTTAGAAGTAAAAAATTATATAAATACTGTTCGGTTTCTCGCTCAAACCGATCGTTTCATGTCTTAGGACATCAATGTGTTGTCACGAGCCGCAGGGTTTAATTTGGATTTGTCTGTGCATGTTTATTGACTCTTATAGATGGAGTTCCCATTGACTCGCATTATACGACTGACAGACGGCAACGGTTGGAGTTAAAAATCATCATTTGTGTTCTACTGAAGAAACAAAGTCACCTACATCTTGGATGCCCTGGGGGTAAGCAGATAAACATCACATTTTCATTTTTGGGTGAACTATCCCTTTAACAGACCAGCCATCAAGTGTCAAAAGACAGTATTCTAGTTTATTACGTGCAGAGATTTTTGATTCAGTAAATTCCTAATAAAACCTCTTTTTCAGAATTAAGTAGCAGGAAATTACTAGCCATCCAATTTTTTTATATCAACTATGCATTCCGAAAATTTGAATTGGTAAGTTTTGTCAGGGTGCAAAGAAATATCGAGCTGAGTATCATCGGCGTAACAGTGAAAACTAACGCCATGCTTCCTAATGATATCTCCCAAGGGTAGCATGTACAGAGTGAACAGCAACGGTCCTAGTACTGAGCCTTGTGGTACTCCATACTGAACTCATGATCGATATGACACTTCTTCAATTACTGCTACAAATTGATATCGTCAGACAAGTATGATTTGAACCATGTCAATGCAATTCCACTAATGCCAGCATAATTTTCGAGTCTATTCAAAAGAATGTTGTGGTCGATAGTATCAAATGCAGAACTAAGATCCGGTAACACTAACAGAAAGTTACATCCATGATCAGATGATTGGAGCAAATCATTTGTAACTCTAATGAGAGCAGTCTCAGTACTATGATTCGGTCTAAATCATGACTGGAAAACCTCGCAGAGATCGGTCTGTAATTAACTTGTTCTCTCGGATAGCATATATTTCAGTAGCTTAGTCGATATAGGGTCTAACATACATGTTGTTGATTTTGATGATTTAACAAGTTTAGACAATTCTTTCTCTCCTATAGAGAATGGAATTGTTCCTCAGGGGGTTTATAGCACAACGTCTGATGCGATACACTAGTAGACGGTTGCATGGTTATAACTTTCTCTCTAATAGTATCAATCTTGTAAGTAAAGAAATTCATAAAGTCATTACTGCTGTGCTGTTTGGAAAAATCTGAAGTGGGAAAAAATCTTGGCTGTGTTCAAATCGCCCCCTATACCCTCATTCACTATTCCCTACATTACTCCACTAATATAGTCCATTTGAAGGAGTGAATGAAGGGCTGTCGCTTTTGCGTAGTTTGTGCTTGCTGTTTAATAATTATTTGAAACTTAGCAAACTGGCAGCTCCAGTAGTAATGAAAAGAGTTATCTTAAACTCTATCATGGAAACTAACATGTATAAACCTTAATCAAACAATTTAATAATAATTTTAAGAAGGAATTTATGATATTACGCTGTACCCACATTGGACCGGTGGTTTGGAAAATGGATGGATGGATGCGCGAGACTTGGGAATTCATTCGGTGCGCAACTCAGTGCATTATGGGTATTCTCTAGTCATCGAATGTACATCAGTTGTATTTTATGTGAATTATGAGATTGAATAAGTGCATTTGATAATGTCCATTATGGTTTTGGATACCACCACAAATGGCTGTCCCCTCAAATCGTGCCCTATTTAAGGTTTCGGACACAGCCCTAGTAATGCAAATTTCAGCAATCAGAAAATAAATGTCCGATACATCAAAAAAGCTGAAATAATTTTGGAGGGCTGAAAACACTGAATAAAATAGTGATGTTAAAGCGGCAAACAGAGTTCAATTACCCAAATATGATTAGTCTTTTCGGCTTAATGAAAACATACATTTTGGTTACTGTGTTTTGGTAAAAAAAAAATTTTGGTGCATCTCTAAAAAAGCCCTTATTTTTGTTCTGTGTCATTTTAATAACACCAGATAGGTGACTGATTGTCTGGTGCTTTATGTGTATGTAGGAGAGACAGTGGACCTCGGTGAGAATGAGGCAGTCACTCTGGCTGAGCCTGTGGTTCGGCCGCTGAGAGAGAAGATGGTCTACATGTCTGTGGGAGACGGTCATCATACACAGACTGATGGTGAGTGATTCTCTCTGTTTCATAATGTGAAGCTGTTTTTACCAATGTTATCATTAAAGGTGCGATATGTAAGAATTTTGCAGTAAAAAAATCCAAAAACCACTTGGCAGGTGTTATATATTTTGTTCACTTGAGTACTTACAATATCCCAAATGTTTCCAACTATTTGTAAATCGTGAGAAAATTTCAATTTTAACCAAGGCTCCGGGACGTGTGAGGAGTCGCCTGTCAATTGCGTCATACCCTCGGTTTTCCGGTTTTGTTTTGTAGAAACCATGGAAACACCAAAGACACTTTAATATATTACATGTTTTAATAGACAAGGGAACAACTGTTTTGATATATTTATAGACAGAAAACGAATTGTTGTTATATAGCTCAACACGTTTAGTCTAATTTTCTTGATTTTTTGCGAGTACCATGCTTTACCATGCCTCAGAGAAAACACTATTTTGTGAAGCAGCTAACATAGCATAATCAGATGCAGCTTTATACTTAGTAACAGTAATACAGAATTTTCTCCATCATACAATACGTTTTAAAATGAATTACATGCCATTTATCAACACAAGCCATCCAGCATTTAATATGATATTCTAAAATCGATCTATCTTACTGCAGTGTCTCAAACAAGTGTCTCACAGCAGCTGCCGAGTGAACTAACAGAGATCCTTTTTAACTCTCTCAAATGTATCGAATATGATAAACAGAGCTGCGTTACCTCATACTCATGACCAGAAAAGCGGAAGCGGCGCCGGCGCCTGTGTCATAATAAAAGTTCTGCTGCTCGTGTGTTGCGCAATCGCTCCAGCTCCTCGTTCAGCTCCCACAACACTTGCTCCTGCTCTGCTTCATACTACAGTAACGTTAATAATCGCATCCATGAACATGATTTCTTCCCGAGTCCTATCCCTATTCTTTTGCACCGTCCGTTGAGGTGGAGACCACATGTCCCAAGATTCCGCTCTAAAACTTTCCGTCATCAAGCTACGCCTTTGTTTTGAAAAGGCCTCTAGCGACCTCTAGCGGACAGAATTCTTACATACTGCACCTTTAACTAATACTAAAATATAGTATATAAAAATAATGTTAACTGAAAAAAAGTGTTTTTTATTTTAGTTAGCTGTCTAATGTGATATAAAGTTATTCACACTGTGATTTAAGGTTTTAGTCATGCCGCCCGTCTCCCTACTTAACATGTTTGCTTGATATTGGCTGCAAAAGCTCAAATAGCCACTTAGTTTCTGCTCAAAGCGCTTTGTTCTTTCTGTGCTGCAGATTTCAAATTATGTAACTCTCTGGGAACATGTCGAACCAGCGCCATAACCGTGGTAGACATTGAGGGGGATGCGTTTTTGAAAAATTGGTTATTATTGTCCCAAACGTGCTCCTGTTTGATTTACTAAGCTACAAAATGCAATGACACGCTTTCAAAGATGAATCTCTGTTATTTGAAGGATGGCATGAAACATACTACTTATGTGGATGATTTCATCGCCAACATCATTATTTAATTTTAGACACTGTTATTGAATATTTAGATAAGTGTTTTTGTTTAGTTCTGTCTGTCTGAGCATTGGTTTCTTGTGTTTTGTGTGCAGGAGGGTCTAAGCTCTCTGATGAGGTGTACATGGAGGTGGTGGTTGGAGGCGAGGAGCCCGTGCCTCATGACAGGCCGTATGACGGCACCGCCCTGAGCAAGGACTTCATGCCTGTTGCGTGGGCAGCTGCATACGGTCAGGGCGCTCGAATCGCTTCCTCATTTTACTGACACTATAAACCAAGATCATGTAGTATAACGGGATCTTAAACTAGTGTCTATTGACCACAAACAACACAATACATGCACACAGGAATTATGAAATGTAGAGCTGGGTATATTCATGATTTGTATCGTTCTCAATTCGATATAGATTCGTTTGGATATATATCAGATACAGATCTCAACCAATGCTGTAAACTATACAGAGAACCCTGTCAGTTGGTATATCTAGATCTAGAAACCGCATTGTGGAAACATACACTTAGTGCTCTCATGTCATCTTTGATAGTGGTTGACTGATATAAAGTTGTGATCTTACATTCATTAGGATGTTTCTTCTATTGTCCAGGTGATATGCGCTAAATCTGAGGTGAAATGTAATTTTTTTCATAAAAGCATGAAATTTGGTACACTTATACAGTTTGGGGCCCTGAACATTTTCAGAAATGGAGCCATCACAAAAACGCCTCGTGGTCGCCATGGTGACCATTTTACTTTCCGCCATAACCAAATTATGTATTTTGTATCATATCTTCTGAATCAAACATGATAACACAGAAAAGGTGATGTCTACCCCTATGTTTTACCCCATGGTCAAGGATTACAATGATACAATATGAAACATAAACTGTTTAGGTGAATAGTTAATGGTGAATTCAGTGACGTGAGAAGGAAATCACAGTATCTGAGAACCTATGCTAGACTTTATAATATCATGTCTGTTGCATGCGTGTTGTGTAGAGTTTCAAAAGCTTAATCCTTTTGTTCATTAACCCTGATAATACAGTGATTGTAAAGAGTAGAATATTCAATATGACCTTAGCAACGTAGCTTAAGAAGAATGCCAGACACAAAGATTTACTTCAAAAAATCTATTTCAGAAACACGTTTGTTTGATTGTTTTGTTGGTGTTGTTGAACCTATTCTTCAGTCTTCTTCACAGTCTCCTCCACATCGACACAGAGCTGTGCACTTTAAGGAAGCTTTTTTACATTTGCAGTGTCGACCGGCAGCCTTTCTTGCAGCCACAGCTTAAGAGTTCAAGGATGGTCTGGCTTGGCTGTGGAAGAGTTGACTACAATGGTCACCAAATGCTTGGGTTCAACCAACCCCAGTCCCAGTTGGGGGGATTTGGCCTCTGTTGTCATGTCATCTGCATTCCAGGTATCCACTGCTGTCTTCTTGGCCCTGGTAACAAATGTAGATACTGTGTCACAGCCAGTGAAGGCATGACAACAGAGGCCTTCAATGCCCTGTCCAGAGGAGGTGATTTCCATTATGAACCACTTCACAATTCTCCTCTATGATTGCACCAGCAGCCAACTCAACATCGATCAAGCTCATCTTGCTTTGTTCACAAAGAAAGGAAGAGGAATGGAACAAATCTAAGGATGCACTGGTGCCATCTCAGTCTGGGGTTGGATGGACACAAGCGATTGGACACTTCCACAGGCAAGCTAGTCCACCTGAAGTTGTGGCTGCAATACAAAAAAGCCTGCTTAAAGTGCACAGCTCTGTGTCAATGTAGAGGAGACTGTGATGGAAACATTAGCTGCGTTTCCGCTGTCGGGCCAAAGGCGAGCGTGTTAGTGTGTGCCAGGGCCAATCGCGTTTCCACTGTCACTTCCAGGGCTTGATCGGGCCTCATCGGGGTTTCCTCTGGGCCAACGGCCAGGGTTTTTTGGCCCGCCAAATACCTTGGTCCAAAGCGGACCAACTGGTGGTTGAGGAGTGGACATGAACAGAGGCTTCCTGAGTTTACCTGAATCAGGAGACGGTCAACACCGCTGCTTATTTCCCATGTTATAATATCAACCTACCAGCTAACTTCAACATTTAGTCGCTAAGAGCTCACTTTCAGACACCAGTGAGTGTTTTAAATAACTTTTTTGTGATCCGATGGGGATTCTGATCACCGTATGAGGCAGAAATATATTTATATGTGATGCTAAAGTCTACTTGTGCTAGTCATTGCGATATGGAAAATACCAGAAACTGCTTTAGGAATGTAGACAACTCGTATATGATTACAATCGTGTATTTATTTGGTTTAATGTTTTATCAGTCTCTTCCCTAATCATAAATCATTTTTGTATCTGTCATAAGCAGGTGCGGATGAGGGCTGTGAGAACCGTAACGGTGCTGCGAGCGCGTTACTGCACATTGACGAGTCGGATGCACTGGACAAACTCAACCGGCAACACGGCAAGAACAAGAGACGAGCTGAACCCCGACAGGTCCAAACAGGTATTAACACACTCACCTGCTACTAACTGGTTAATCGATCTTAGATTCTGTAGAATTGCTTTGAAAGTGCCAAGTTTTTTTTTTTGTTGTTGTTGTTGGTTTTTTTTTTATGAGTTAGGGCTGTCAAATTAAAATTCGAATTTCAAATATTTGCAAAAATGGTGCATTCGAATTTCCGGTGGGCGGTAGGCAGCTTTATCAGTGGCTCACGAGATGAAATGATGATGAAAGAGTTGTTTTAATATTTTTCTTAGCCTATCCATTTGAACCCACTTGACGCTGGGCTGCGGCCTTGTTCATTCAAAACATTCTGGAAATAGAGCAGCGAATATCTTTGTTACATCAATACCATAACCAAGATGTTCATTAAAATTGCCGCCTTTGCATTAATATTTTGCTCATTGCGCCCTCTTGTGGCCTCAGGAGGCAAGCCAAAAGCTTTTTTTCCCCTAACTGAAACTTTACTTCCCCTAACTAACTTTTTTAATTCCCAGTATTAGGTAAAAAATTCTAATTTAGTTTTTCAGGCATTTTGACATCCTTATTATGACTCTGATTAGTAGTCGAGTTAATTTTTTTTTTTTTTTTTTTAAGTGTCTTATAGGGTTGGGAACCGAGAATCTAGTGTTTTTTGAAAAGTACCGGAACTGTGCAAAATTTACAAAGTTTCGTTTCCGAAAACGGTTCTGGTGTGATGGGTGGGTGGGTGAAGTCCTTTAATAGAGACGTCTTGCCTCATGAATATTATAGCAATGAATGCACTGAAAAGCCCTCACACTACTCATATATGTCAGATATCAATGCAGAGAGAGAGATGCACAAATATACAAATATTCCAGTTATCACAGAAGTATTCAGAAGTTTATTCAGATATAAACGCTGATGTTACCGATCAAAACAGAATAAAACACCTTTTGAAAGTGCTTCAAATAAAGACTGTATCGATTGCATTGTTACGCCACTAGGTGGCAACAAATTACTGTTAAAAATGTATCTTATCACTTAATCATTTTTTCAGAAACAAGTGAAGTCTTTATGAATCCAACTTACAAAAATATTCTCTTTCACCTGTCTGGATCTTACATGTGTTCAAGCATCTTATTTGTGTTTAATTTGTGGTAACACTTTACAATAAGGTTCATTTGTTAACATTAATGTATAAACTAACATGAACTAACCATGAGTAATACATTTGTTACTGTATTGGTTAATCTTTGTTAACGTTAGTTAATAAAAATAAAGCTGTTCATTTTTTTTTTTATGTCAGTTCACAGTGCGTTTAACTATTCCCAACCCTAGTGGCTGATTAGAGCTGATTTATTGATAGAGAATAAGATATACACAAATTGCTGACATAAAATAATTAAATTCATTTAAATGTTTATTTAAT
>RJVU01007700.1:2112435-2126773 GCA_003731715.1 Anabarilius grahami | reverse complement strand
TGTTTCTTGAGCAGCAAATCATCATATTAGAATGATTTCTGAAGGATCATGTGACACTGAAGACTGGAGTAATGATGCTGAAAATTCAGCTTTGCCAACATAAGAATAAATTACTTTGTAAAATATATTCAAATAGAAAACAGTTATTTTAAATTGTAATAATATTTCACAATATTCATGTTTTTACTGTATTTTTAATTAAATAAATGCAGCCTTGGGGAGCAGACGAAACTTCTTTTAAAAACATTAAAAATCTT
The DNA here is from genome assembly GCA_003731715.1 of Anabarilius grahami. Taxonomy (NCBI): domain Eukaryota; kingdom Metazoa; phylum Chordata; class Actinopteri; order Cypriniformes; family Xenocyprididae; genus Anabarilius; species Anabarilius grahami. The sequence continues at coordinate 2,126,516 of RJVU01007700.1, read as the reverse complement.
AGTGATCCCAAACTTTTGAACGGTAGTGTGTGTGTGTGTGTGTGTGTATATATATATATATGTATATGTATGTGTATATAATATATGTATATATATATATATATATATAATGTGTATAATTTATTTTAGTAAAAACTAAATGAAAGAAAGGAGAAGGAGAATCTAGATGTAGCTATTTAATTTTTATTTCAAGTTTTTTATGGTTTTACTTAACTATAATAACCCTGGTGTATACATGATGAAACCCATTTTATGAATAATGTTAAAAAAAATTATATGAATATAAGAAGCTCTTTTTTCATTTGTGCAGACATGTATGAGTTGGAGCAGATAGTAAAGGAAAAGCAGTCAAAATGTATCCAGTTCTTATTATTGCCCCCGTACAAATAGCCTTTTTGCACAGACCTTTTGTCTTTTGGGGTTGTATTGTCCCATTGCATTGACCCTCATTCACAAAGCAGTCTGGAGTGAAATGATTTGCACAGACATTTGCGGGGCCTGTGTAAAGTGACGTCACTTTTCCCAGAATCTGCAGACGACTTGTTCTGAGACACTGCTTATGATTTATGGGAATTAATTGTGGGATTTTTATCATTATAGGGTGGTTGTGTACACACAATGCCAACACATTTATGTTCAAACACCATGTAAAAGTGAATTTTGCATAATAGGTCCCCTTTAAAGATTCTTTATGGAACCATCAATGCCAATAAATAATACATTTTTAAGAGTGTATGTTAGTCTTATGATCTACTACAGAATAATTACAAAAAAATAAAAATTACAACACAAATGCCACATAACAGAGATTCACAAAAGATTTTATTGGTCCAAACTCATGAAGAAATGATAGGAAATGAAGAAAAGAACTTTTAGAGGGTAAAAAGGACTGATACTGAGAGCGTAACACTAGAGGGCACTTTAAATGTTTCACTACAGTCATGAGTAAGTCAGGATTCAGGGGCCAGAGAGGATCTTCAAATCAGCTCATCAAGGGCACTCGTCTAGAGAGAAAAGATGTTCAGGTCAGGTCTGAAGAGGTTTTTAATCAGCTACTTGCTTTCTATACACACGCCGTTTTACCATTTTTAGGCAGGATGGCGATGTTCTCTGGCAGAACACCTTGCTCCAGAGAAAACGCAGTGAACTTGTCCAAAACATCCTGGCTCAGGTCGGGTGATCGGCCTGCAAAAAACAGTACAAGCACATTGAAACAATTCCGACTAAAACCAGAATCAATGCAAACTTTGGTAAATAATATCATTATTTGAGCTTATGCTTTTTACAGTACAGATTACACATTTAGATTTTAGATTAGAAATGCATTCACAATCCATTTACTTCCGTAACATGATGTTTCAGAGTGGAATAAGATGTTCAACAAGAAAAATTTTACATTAAGGTTTCATTGATTAACATTTGTTAACACTAGTTCATTCATCTTGGTTCATGTTGATATCAATATTTACTAATACATTAGTAAAATCAAGTTATACTTGAGCTAACATGAACAAAGAACAGTTGCAAAGATAAGAAATAGGCCTGTAACAAATGTAGTGCTCATTTTTAGTTAATGCATTAACATTAACTAATGGGACCTTATTTTAAAGTCTTACCAGAAAGTCATTTAAGAGTTGAAACAAATTATTGCATTTCTACCAAATTAATAAAAGAATAACACAACTAATTCACAGTTAGACCGGAACGAGGAAGCAAAAAGTGTCAGTTGGGATTTCACGTTTACTGCAAGTGTGTTGCTCAAGGCACAATGGTTCAGAAACTAGCCTACTTTTTGCTTTTGCAGACTAGGCTACTGTAAATCATCACATGAGTTGCAACGACGTGCATCTCATAATTTGCTCAAACAGAATTATACCAGTAGCCTATCAGAAGGGTTTTTCCCACTTGAAATAGCTAACCCTGGGTCATTGTATCCCCGTTATCTTGCTTCACGTTTCACACTGCTACTTTAACCAGTACTAAAAATTAATCATGGGTATTCATACGCCAATGTTTCACATTGTACATTCTTAAACCCTGGGTTAACGTCATATTTGCGTTGTCAGTGTCATTTGATTGGACGAACGTGGCATGCGACCTGCACTGGCAATATGCACGTTCTCATATTACACTTTGTCGACTGTACTATGACTACTATCAAGTTTTTTTCTTCTTTTCTTTTTTTCCTGAATGGACTTTTCAGACTATAAAGGTAAGAATGAAATCTGTTCTTCACTCCAATTGATTCGTTTTCCGTCGCTGTTTGACATTTTCCCCCTCAGACTGTGATGATGCGTTTTAACGGTCATCAATATCATAAATCCTGCAAAGTTTTTTATACTTTCATTTTTTTTAAATGTATGTACATTTAAAACACTTGGGTTAGTATTATATTACCATTGCATTAAAAAAAATAAATATATATATATATAGCTGCAAGCATCGATGACGGGCCCAAGCCCGGTTGCACTGCCAACCCGGTGGCTTCAGGGCAACTGTGCACAGCGGGCAATAGGCATTTAAAACAGGTAAACATAAAATGACTGTGTCAAAAATCCGCTTGCAATTTAGCATCCTCAATGTCTTGACTTCATGCTGACTGAGTTTGGTGGTGATCGGATTAATCGCCTAGGAGGAGTATATCAAATTCCAGAGCATGCATTTTCCAAACAACTCATAATAGCTGACTTCCAGTTGAGCTGGCATACAACTTAGAGCATGAAAGTTGTTCGGCCCAACGAGGTCTATATGTGCACCGAGTTTCATACTAATACATGCAAGCGTGTTTGATATACAGACCAAGTTTTCAGAGCCCATTCAAGGGGGCGCCATAGAGCCCGTGCCACGCCCGGGTACCAGCCTCTGCGGCGTCCTAATGGCCACAGATTCCAATGTGTGTGCCAATTTTCAAGAGTTTTTGAGCACGTTAAGACCTCCAAAAAGCCCTGGATGGTTGAAAAAAAATAACTCTCCTTAGAAAAACAATAGGGCCCTGCACCTTAGTGTCTTGGGCCCTAACTAGTTAACGCTGCCGTGAGGGTGTTTCTAATAGACTATGGAAGTGATGGTAGAAAATTTTCTTTCTCTCTTCTGACTACCGTTATCAATCGCTCTCTATTTTCCCCCTCTTTTTGAAAGTTATGAAAACACTATTATGGAGTTTTTCTTTTGCTATTTGTGCAAATGGAAAATACGAAGTCTCTCATTCACCGCTATCAAAGTTTACCCAACTATGTCGACTTCCGCTTCTGAGAAACCCAAAAATGTGAAAAGGGTCCATTCGCCTGAGAAACAAGAGCGCAGAATTTTGTCTGAACTTCTGTTTTTGCGGTAGCTCTATTAATTACTTATTATGAAATGGATTTACTTATTGTTAACGAAAGTTATCATGAGCATGGTAATGTTTGAAGCGGATGTCATAACAAATGTCAGTAGACCGGGAAGATTTAAAAACGAGCTGTTCATTCATAAATCCGTAAGATCTATAACCCGGGGTTAAGTGCAGTGTGAAAAGGGGACATTCTAAAACGCTTAGCGTGCCTTATGTTACGTTTATGTTAAACTTACTTTATTAGTATGATATTTAGTGAGTTTGGTCTGTTAAAATCGCTGTCTTAGTACATTAAGCCACGTTAAGCCTTTTTCATGTTAAGTGTTTTAGAATGTCCCTGTGAAAAGCCCCATTTCCATTCAAAACAAAGCTGAACCAGACCAGGTGCAAACACCAAGTAAACCAGTCTGTATTCACAGCCTGCTACCAATTCAAGTTCATTTTAAGGTGTGTTGGTGCTGGTGCTGTTACCATAGAGTTTGGCGAGCACTGTAGTGGAGCCGTCCTTGGTCTTGACAGTGTGGATCAAAGCATATTCATCATACTTCACATCAACAATACACATGTCATTGTCAGTCTCCCAGCCTGTGGAAAAAACATAATTTCACATTTCAACCACTATACTGTATTTCATTACTTATGTGATCAAATCTTCCTTACGTTCACTGCGGAAGCTGAATTTTCCAGGAACATCAGACTTTTGAGCGAGATGGGTCATCCTCCAGCATGTGCCATCAGGACTGGAAAGACAGAGGACAAATGGGTAAAATCTTTGCATTATGTAACATGTGAAAGTTTCATTCATAGTTTCTTATTTTTAGTGACCAGTTTATCTTACTTGAGACTGGAATATCCCATCTCCAGATCTCCTTCATCAGTCGGTGTCAGCATGGCGACTCCCATCTTCATGTTCGCCTTACGGGCGACAAACCACTCTGCATTGGTGGCAAAACCAATCAGAGACCATTTCCCAGCCACCTACATGAAGGACACACACATCAACAAGTAGATTTGAACATTTTCTAAAGGATATTCTAGTCTCTAAATATGGTACATGTCCCTGCATCATTACACATCTGTAGGACAAATCATCTTGCAGTCTTACCCCCTTGATGTCGAAGTCGGGCTGTGGCGTGACCTCAGAACTAACGGCAAGGGCACAGAGCAAAACTCCTAGCAATCCCAGCACGGTGGTTGGCATGGCTACTGCAGAGCTCAGTCCGGAGTGTGTGGGAATCTGGGCCTCGAGGGTTGAATTCTGAGCGGAGTCCCACGACACGCTCTTATATAGTGCAGCCCCCTGTTACATAAACACACGCCCCTTACACACACACACACCAGAACGCACTTCAACATATAGTACTTAACACACACATCTAAGTGTGCACATACCCTTTTATATCAAGTTTAGATCACTGTTATTATTATTTGTCTCCAAAGTACAGATATGTGAACCCACATACACAAAGCTTCCTGGATGTTCAGCGCACATATAAATCTCAATGTCATCCATTCAGTTCTCATTTTTCACTACACACACACACACACACACACAAATAATGTTGGGTTTAGGGCCCCCTCCCATTTAACAGCTTTGTTATACAACAGTTGGCACAGAGGTTTGCAAAGGTTTCTTTCTTAACCAGAGGCTACACACACACACACACACACACACACACACATACACAGCCCCAACCCCTAAAACTCCAACATGTTAAGACAGGCTCAGTTGATCTGGGTTAGAGGGGTTTCAGTAGATTCTGCAGAAAAATATACGTAGATATATATACATACAGTGGGGTCTAAAAGTTAGAGATTACTATTGAAAAACTTAATTTATTTTTTGCAANAAAAAAAAAAAAAAAAAAAAAAACCTGATGATCAGGTTCTCCAGCATAATTTGGGATGTGACAAAGCATCTTGAGCTTCAGTAGAAGAATGTCTGACCTTCTGTGCAGAGAGTCACATGATTAATGACGCTCAGTTCCATGAATTACATTAAATCACCTAGAAATAGTGCAAATAGTGAAATATATTTATTCTTAATTTATATGTCTTAACTTTACTTTGTGCTACATTATTTAAAATATTAAAAGTTTCGGTGAAACATTTTTATACATATACTTTTACATTTTATACATTTTACATTTTTTTCAGAATTCTTTGGTGAATACAACGTTCAAAAGAACAGTGTTTATTTAAAATAATAATCTTCGGTAACATTATGAATGTCCTTACTGTCACTTTTGATCACTTTAATACTCAATAAATAACATTATCTCATGACCAATTTATACGTATTTTACGAGGTGGCTAATTCGTACGAATTCGTACAATTTGTCTAAACCCCAGTGATGGGTAGGTTTAGGGGCGGGGTTAGGGGTATGTCATTCGTATGAATTCATACGAATTTTGCAACTCATATAATATACGTACGATTTACAAAAAACATACTAATTCGTACGAATGAGCTTGTACGAATGAGGTTGTACGAATTCGTACCAATAAGCCACCTCATAAAATATGCACGATTTGCCGTGAGATTGGGTTGGAATAAAATTATCAGAAAAAAAGGTGGAAAAAAGTGATCCCAAACCTTTAAACAGTAGCCTTTAAATGTGTTCCATGTGTGGGTCAAAGTTGGAAAAGAGCCACCAATAATTAGAAAAAAATATCACAGCAAAACACACAAACAGGGTGATAAAACACAAAGAGCTGCTGTATCTCTCTCTCTCGCTCTGGGCCGTTCTGGAACCTGAAACAGAGAACAATGTCAGCATTTTACAGTGAAAACCCCTCAGTCACTCACATGCACAACAAACACACACTTTTAAAAACACTATCAGCTCTATCAGCTGCAAAAGCATTCGGACAGTTGTTTTTGCTTTCCAGATTTAGATTTGTGCAGTAATTATGAAGTTAAGGATGAAAATACCATTAATTTAAAGCTCACAATGATTGCACTATGAAAATCACAGCAGGACACTTTATAGTTTTACCCCATGAAAAGAAACCTAAGGAATTTGCTCTTTACAGCTGTTTCTTATTATAGACGTAAGATACGCCTATACATTTAGCCTATAAGAGACGTAAACACCTTCAGTACACACAATCAGAACATTTTCTAAGAAACTGCGGGGAAAAAAACAGCCTGCTTGTCTTAGATATATTGACACGTTTACCTTGATATGCAGATAAACCAGAACAGATATGAATATTATTTTGCAGGTGTTAATCTGGGATGATTACCTGATTCCCTGAACACTTTCAACAGATACAGAAAACAACTCTATATTTGATCTATGATATGATTTATGCTGGATTTATCGGTAACACTTTACAATAAGGCTCCATTTGTTAATATCAGTTAACTGCATTATGAAGTAATTTATTTTAATTTGTTAATCTTATTTAATGTTAATTTCAACATTTACTAATACATTGTTAAATTCAAAAGTTGTATCAGTAACACTGTGTATAATGCATTATAAAGTTATTCATAATGTACTGTAAGTTATAATGCTTTATTTCTTTTTATAAATAATTGTAACCAAAGTTAAAATGCATTATAATATTTGCAGTTACTTCTAAAATTGGTTGTTTGTCATGTGTTTTAATGCATTATACTTTCTAAAGGTGTATCAATGAATAGATAAGTATAATAATGTACTATAACTGTGGTTACAATTATTCATCAGACAATATAATGCATTAAAAAGGCATAATTAATTATGCATGATATATAAAGACTTTAAGTAAAGTGTTACTGTTGTATCTGTTTATATTATTTAATTGATTTGAGCTGACATGAACTAACAATGAATATCTGTACTTTTATTAAAACGTTAACAAAGATTAATAAATACTGTAACCAATGTTTTGGTCATTGTTAGTTCATGCATTAACTATCATTACCCAAAGGAACCTTATTGTAAGTTGTTACCCAATTATCTCTTAATTAAAGGCAACATATTGGTGCAATACTCTGTAAAAACAAATAGTAATAAAACAATAAAAAATAGATTAATAAATGTATACAAATATCAAGAAAATAGCAATAAAACAATATACAAATAAAATAAAATAAAAAATATATATACAAATATCACCAAAATAGTAATAAAACAATTAAAATTAAATAAAAAAAATAAAGTAAAATTAAAATGCTATTCTGTAACAGACACTATCAACAGTGCCATGTTGTTGTAGATTTCACAATTCAAATTTTACATAGATGAGGTTCTGTTGTTAAAATCAATAAAAACTAATCTGAAAACGTTCATTTCCATCTGCTTGAGTCTTTAGAATCATCCTGTTGCAGAAAAGGTCAGATGTTAGTGTTTGTAGAGACTGGCTCCTGAATGCCTGCATATATATCACAGTCCAGACACACAATGAATGCCAGAGCGCTCACTTCCCACAACCTCGGGACTGGAAAATACTATGGAAGTCAACTGTTTGGTTAGCCATATTCTTCAAAATATCTTCATTCATTTATAAAACAATAACTCATAATTAATGCATGATGTTAAATTGTTTCAAGTGTGATTAATCTTGATTTTCTTTTAGACACATGACAGCTCCCATGATCATGTTCCTTTTTGTTTTATGCCTAATTTGCATTTTATGGTTTCAAGCTGTGTGCCAGTTGTTTGCCAGCTAGTATTTTCTCTCACAATTTGTGCAGCTACAACACAGCTATCTTCATGCAAAGAATTTAAAAATATTCATTATCTAAGACTTTCAAGAAATCATATTTTCTTATCTTAGGCTCAAATTACCAGGAATAACCAGCAGAGACATTTGAGCTAAACTCTACAGGGGATGTAGTATGTAGTATGTAAGCAATAAGGTACGAGAGGCTGTGCTGTATCGTGAATAAGTCACGACATGAAGCGGAGTAACTCCTTCACCCGTGACTTATTCACGATAACAGCACTAGCCTCGAGTACCTTATTGCTTTTATAAAACAGTTACCACATAATACAAATATTAAAGCCAAAAATATGTATCAATGCAACTTTCATGAAGTAAAATCGCTAAAAGCCTTCCGCCGGAAAAAATCGTAACAGAAGTTACATTATTACGCCATTAGATGGCGGCAAAGACTCTTTATGAGTGTGTCAGTCAGTAGCGAAGACTTTTATATTGAAAAGACTGAATTGTTGTAAACATGGAACAAGACACAACTGACAAATGCTTTGACTAGCGCTGTCAGTCACGGGAAAACCCCTTAACTGTTAAAAGGACAAGATATTGCAGCAGACATTAAAACAGATTTTTTATTATGAACATAGGACTGACCTGAAGGATAATGCTAAATCTGAATGCAGGTAATAAATTTGCTCTCTCAATCTCTTTGTCACAATAGTCTTCTATATAATACAGTAAGCTTCAATGAACAATATCAACTGAGAACTAACAGTTTAAATTGCTAAGAGTGGTTGCTAAGGGTGTTGTGTAGTGATACACAGAACCGTTGTGTGAAGAGGCCATAGCCTTGTTTTATCGTGAATAAAACACAGCTATTGACCAATCAGAATCAAGTTTTATATAAAAAAAACAATTAAATCCTTTTGGCTTTATTAAAATGATAACAGAAACTGTAAAAACATGTTTTCACTGATTTAGATGTGGTGTGGTGTGACTAAGTGAGGTGAGGTAATACTTCACGTGTGATTAATCATGATTTTTTTTTTTTAGACATATGGCAGCTCCCGTGACAATGTTCCTGTCGCTTTTGTGCTTCATGAGCATTTTATGGTTTATATAGCTGAATGCAAACTTTTTCTATGAATAGCAAAGATTTTGAATGTGATTAGTATTTTAGAGCAATAGTTTAGCTGATATTTCAGGAATAGACACAAAAAAACATGTTTGTTTGCTTTAAAGACTCAATTAAAGATTATGAAATGTATTAGTTATATGAACTAAGTCTGATTTTGTAGTATCTCCAAATCTTGAAACACTTTGATCCAAAATTAAGAGCTTTTTTATACAGTTTGCATATAACGCATCAGTGAATTTGACTGAGGATGTAAAACAGGATCTGAGAAAAAGAGACGACTTACTCAAAACTTCCTCTGTCTGAAACAGAATCCTTTGTCTCATCTTTGGCTGCTATTTAATATGACTGTTTTTCCCCACATATTAGAACAATGTAAAGTCTCACAAACTATGAAATAACAAAAATGTAGTGAACAAAAGTGAAGTCAAAACTGTCTTATATTTATTAATTCAATCTCTTATAATAATTTAGTATTTTAGTTAGTGCTTTTTGTAGCTTAAGTAGGAAATTTAAGGAAAACTCCTGTTAGTTTTGTTACATTACATTACATTAGTTGATAATGCTTTGTGGAAATTGTTGAATTTTCAGTATTCCTGTCTTTAATAAAGAAAAATAAAGAGGACATCATGTGTTCCATGTTTTGGGGTCCTGGTTGGGCTGAAGGTGTTTTTCTCAGCCCATTCAAACTAAAAGGCTTATGGTTCATTTGGGTGTGTATCAGTCTTTTTGTTGAGTGTAATACAGAGAGTCTATTATAGCCTTTTACAAAGTCGTGATGTTGTTTTTGGGGCTCTAGAACATGTTTTCATGCTTGAATGTTCAAAAAACATAATTTTCCTCATATTCTCCATTGTTGCAGCTCCTCTCTTCCCAGTCTGTCAGTAACGCTCTGTTTAGTTCCTGTCTCTACACTCAAAAAAAAGATTTTTGATGCTGTTCACTTTATTTAAACAATTTATTTTGATTCAACTAGTTGCAAAGAAGTTACATTGACATTAAAATCATGTTTAAACTACAAATGTACAGGTCCTTCTCAAAAAATTAGCATATTGTGATAAAGTTCATTATTTTCCATAATGTAATGATAAAAATTAAACTTTCATATATTTTAGATTCATTGCACACCAACTGAAATATTTCAGGTCTTTTATTGTTTTAATACTGATGATTTTGGCATACAGCTCATGAAAACCCCAAATTCCTATCTCAAAAAATTAGCATATCATGAAAAGGTTCTCTAAACGAGCTATTAACCTAATCATCTGAATCAACTAATTAACTCTGAACACCTGCAAAAGATTCCTGAGGCTTTTAAAAACTCCCAGCCTGGTTCATTACTCAAAACCGCAATCATGGGTAAGACTGCCGACCTGACTGCTGTCCAGAAGGCCATCATTGACACCCTCAAGCGAGAGGGTAAGACACAGAAAGAAATATCTGAACGAATAGGCTGTTCCCAGAGTGCTGTATCAAGGCACCTCAGTGGGAAGTCTGTGGGAAGGAAAAAGTGTGGCAAAAAACGCTGCACAACGAGAAGAGGTGACCGGACCCTGAGGAAGATTGTGGAGAAGGACCGATTCCAGACCTTGGGGGACCTGCGGAAGCAGTGGACTGAGTCTGGAGTAGAAACATCCAGAGCCACCGTGCACAGGCGTGTGCAGGAAATGGGCTACAGGTGCCGCATTCCCCAGGTCAAGCCACTTTTGAACCAGAAACAGCGGCAGAAGCGCCTGACCTGGGCTACAGAGAAGCAGCACTGGACTGTTGCTCAGTGGTCCAAAGTCATTCGGAAATCAAGGTGCCAGAGTCTGGAGGAAGACTGGGGAGAAGGAAATGCCAAAATGCCTGAAGTCCAGTGTCAAGTACCCACAGTCAGTGATGGTCTGGGGTGCCATGTCAGCTGCTGGTGTTGGTCCACTGTGTTTTATCAAGGGCAGGGTCGATGCAGCTAGCTATCAGGAGATTTTGGAGCACTTCATGCTTCCATCTGCTGAAAAGCTTTATGGAGATGAAGATTTCGTTTTTCAGCACGACCTGGCACCTGCTCACAGTGCCAAAACCACTGGTAAATGGTTTATTACTGTGTAATGTAATGTTTATTACATGGTATTACTGTGCTCAATTGGCCTGCCAACTCTCCTGACCTGAACCCCATAGAGAATCCGTGGGATATTGTGAAGAGAAAGTTGAGAGACGCAAGACCCAACACTCTGGATGAGCTTAAGGCCGCTATCGAAGCATCCTGGGCCTCCATAACACCTCAGCAGTGCCACAGGCTGATTGCCTCCATGCCACGCCGCATTGAAGCAGTCATTTCTGCAAAAGGATTCCCGACCAAGTATTGAGTGCATAACTGAACATAATTATTTGAAGGTTGACTTTTTTTGTATTAAAAACACTTTTCTTTTATTGGTCGGATGAAATATGCTAATTTTTCATGAGCTGTATGCCAAAATCATCAGTATTAAAACAATAAAAGACCTGAAATATTTCAGTTGGTGTGCAATGAATCTAAAATATATGAAAGTTTAATTTTTATCATTACATTATGGAAAATAATGAACTTTATCACAATATGCTAATTCTTTGAGAAGGACCTGTATATTGTGTTCATATCAAATATTCAAAGCAATCCAAGTTTACTTGATTTGATTAGATGCATAATGGGTGCTACAATTAAATCATGTTCATTCAACAATTTATTTTTTGAGTGTATGAAGCCCCTCCTTCTGAAAAGCACAGTGTAGGGATTTGTTAAGCGATTCAAGCGTGATTTTCAAAATATAAAGAAACTTACATAAACTGGTTTTAGTTGGTCATGATTGGCTTGGACCTTGGCATGTTGTAGTTAATCTACAAATACAACTGTCCAGATTTAGATGTTATGATAATACAGTAACTATATTTTGTTCAAATTTATATCTTATCTTAAATCAAACAGGTATTATATATAAAATACAACATATAATATAGCCTATAACCTGAATTTATAATCATTTTTTCTTCGTCTAACATTTAAATATTTTGTTGATGTAACCATGCTATCAGGTTAGTGTATTAATATATTTCTGAGTTTAGCAATAATAATAACAGTAATTATACTGTATGCTGGTGATGTTATTATTACTGGTACATTCTTTTGGAGGGTGTAAATGAAACAAAGACATGCCATTTGAAATATTAAATTCATTTCCCTTTATTTTATAAGTAGCATCTTCTTTTATAAAACAGATTTGGAGTGATGATTCATTTTCATGTGCAATTGTTTCACCAAAATACAAAAGTGAACAAAGATCATATCAAACTCATCTACATACAGTAGGCACAGTATTTGGTGTACAATTGAATAAATGTTGTGTAACAGCATTAGTTGAGTACATCACATATTTTAACCTGTTCTATATACAGTATGGAACTGTAGTCTGTGTGCAAGAGAGGGAATGAGACACTGATAGAGAAGATGCACTGCTTGGTCAGTGTGTTTAAAAGCATAAAATAGGATCCTGTTGACATTTTGAGATCTGAATCCCGTGCAGCTGTAGTTTTTCTCCAGTGTGAGGGAGTGGCTTGTGAACCCTCAGATGAATGAAATCACCCCCTACATCCACCTGAAGAGGACGATATGACATGTTTTGCTACACTTTCAGCAGGTTTCAATAACACAATATGCAGGTTGTAACATTTCTTGCTCTTCAAGTTTACCTTGATAAAATAATTGGTCCCGGCCACAACCTGTGTGATGTAAGATTTGGCAGTGAAAACGACAAACGTCCTTCCAGCCTTCTCTTCTGCGCAATGCTTGATCTGAAGCAAAACAGATTTCAGATTTAATGCAAATGTGGTTCATCTAAATCGGGTTCAAAAATGTGCTTATTTTTATTACAAAATATAATTTCTTATTTTTCTCTTTTGATACAGACATACTCTTGATATTCACTGTTACTTTAATATATTGTTATGCTACATTTATTAAAATAATAAGTAATAAAATAAATATAATAGTAAATAACCAACTGAAAAAGCCTCTTTCACACAGAAATGTGATTTACTTAGTTTGATGAATTACTGTGACACACCCGTCTCAAATCAGGACCGGATTAGTGATTCATTCAGGAGCTGAATCAGCATTTATTGTGCTTTGGTGGGAATATAGAGATTCTCATTAATCTAGACTATGATATATAAAGTAATACATTCATTTTTGTTAACTTTGCACTATTGTCACTGGATATCAGAGGCTAGGCAAAATCAAGCGTTAAATTATAGGCTTTTTGAAGACTATAAAGTTAGAGCATTCTGGGAAGTAACACCATAATACATCACACAATGTAAGTAAATTTAACCCCCTGGTGCTGCTCGCTTGGAGGTCAAAAACGACTGATTTTTATTTTTTTTTCAGTGAAATTAATGTACTACATTTTAGTTCAATACATATTTTTAAAATTTAATAATTTTTATTTTTAGATGATCTTACTACACTAAATTAGCAGTAGTTATAATCCATTTATTCACTTTTTGAGCATAGACCTGAAAATGATATTTCCAACTTAAACTGTCATAAATCTTGAATGCTTTGAAGCACAGACTTCAGCTCGGTCTCTTTTTAAAGATGACACTTGGCAAATTATTGCTGAAGTGAAAAAAGTATCTTTTTTTTTTTTTTTTTACAAATTTTATGTTTATTTTGTGCATATATAATGTATCACATGAGGATTAGGGCCAAGCAATAATACAAAAATATAAAACCATCTCGAGAATAAAGTTGTTAAATTTCGAGAAAAAACTCGTTAAATTTCGAGAAAAAAGTCGAGATAAAATGTTGAGAATAAAGTCATTAAATTACGAGAATGAAGTCATTAAATTACGAGAATAAAGTCATTAAATTACGAGAATAAAGTCATTAAATTACGAGAATAAACTCATTAAATTACGAGAATAAAGTCATTAAATTACGAGAATAAA